>RWJN01000167.1:0-61471 GCA_004332605.1 Steccherinum ochraceum | reverse complement strand
TATACATGATCGCGAGCTGTGAGTGCGTCTGCCTCACCACCGTGATGACAGAGATCCTGATTGAAATGGTTTCCTAAGGGTTGATCGTTGCAGGAATCATCGTCGCTGAAGGTACGTATCTAGCTCCATGCTTTTTAAGGTCAGCATTGCTCACCAGACGGCCAGGAATCCTCATGATCAGGACATGGGCGATCTGGAACCGAGGAAAGCGAATGGCAGCTGCGCTGGTCGCGCTGTCGGTCGTCGCCATTGTGACAGCATGCGTCATCGAGGGTGTATACCTGAAGACTTTGGCTTGTGAGTGTGAGCAGACAACGAAGTTTGTCTATGGGTTACTCACGGGGAATTGCATCTACTGTAGTTGCGTCCTTTCCGGGACCGGACACACCTGGGTGTCTACTCATTGGAGGCAACCCGACCATTGGCGTCAACTTTATAATCATTATTCTAGTCGAAACAGGTGCGCGAAGAGCTGCAATGGAATGACCGGACATCTAGAGTTCTGACCAGTTCGGTTTTCAGTGGTCCTTATCCTAACATTAACAGGAGGAATCCAGCGTTGTACGTCCTTGTCTTTTTGAAGACCTGTTTAAGTGTGCTGAGGGTGCATCGGCGTATAGTTCGTTTTTCTGGCAGGCGACAAGGACTTGCATCTATTCTGTATCGTGATGGTGAGTCTGGTGAATAGCTGCAAGGATCCAATTGCAATCTCATCATCTCCGCCAGGTATCTTGTTCTACGTGTATTTGTTCGGTACGCGAAGACTTCGCTGTGGTTAATGGAAGTACGCTCACAGCTCTGACTTCTAGGCATCTCCCTCATCAACTTCATTGTAATATTGACTGTCCCGGTGAGCTCGCCTCTTTGAATTTCACGCTTTCCGTCCCTCAACGCATTCTTCGTACGCAGTCTTACTCCGGGGACATTCTGACTGGATTAGTTGATATCCTTCTCCCCTCCAGCCATCGACTCTGATCCAGCAATGTTGCACAGGATGCAAAGAGTCCTCCACTCCTGCCTCAGCGCACGCGTCCTAACCAACCTGCGAGAAGCGTCCATCCGATCCTCACGCACCTCGGCGTTGAGCACCATCCCGCTTCCAACCACCGTAGTCTTCGCTACATCCGATTCTTCAGGATCATCCAGTGGTGCGACGGTAACCGACCATCATGTTGACCGTGGAGACCTTGATGTCTCGACAATGAATCCTCGGTTATGATGTTTATCATGTGCGAGCGACTTTTGCTGTGCCTTGAACCTCGGATACTGCAAGGCTTATTTAAACTGCATACGACCGGACCCTACTTGCAGCTGCTCAAACCAATTTCAGAACCTCAACACAGTACAGCAAAACTTACTTCTTTATGACGAAGGACGGTAGACAGCAAGCTCTGATCTGGAGACTCATACGCGCTCGAGCAGGAACCTCGGTAGCTATACTAATAGTCGAACATGCTGACCAGTAGCCCAACCCCTTTATGGTCTTATGAATGACGATTGCAGGCTTGCAGCCGCTGCACTCAGCCCATCGTTTGCAGGCGAGAAAGGGCGAGAATCTGCATCATTTTTGGGCGTGTCGCCCGTTCGGTCACCATTGGCCTCAAAAAGAAACAAATCCTTCAGGCAGATATCAGGTATGCCCCCCTCGGTTTACACTCCGTTAGACGTACGCTTCTTTTCTTACAGTAAGAGTTCAATAGCACTGTCGTTGAACGTTTCACACTTGAACCAAAGATTACGATAATCCAGCAGCCAGCTGAGGTGAGTATTGGCCGGTATCTCCCATGGAAAGTCTCTCATCAAATTCAAGGTCTCCTCCTTCGTACTGTGATCAAGTTGCAATACCAACCTGATGATGGATTTCGCGAGGGATTCGCTTCCATAGGGTCATCTGGGGGTATCGGCAGTGTGGAACTTGTTGGAGGCATCGCCGCCCTTGCTCGGAGAGGTCGCAAACTCTATCCCTGATTTCGCAACCCTGAAGATGAAGATCGGTCGCATGCTGCTGCACGTCCCTATTCGCAGGGATATTAACGAGCATGCAGAGCTATTTGAAAGCTCGTTCGTCGGACGGGCTCATGCAATCATAAACTACACCCCCCTCGACGAACGACTATCCATTGAGCATTTTCGTCCTCCGACACTTTGGAGCAGCCGGGTTTCTTGCGTCTTGATCAATTAGCTGGGCTTCGGTGAGTATATGCACTCTCTTTCTGTCAAGCCTCGCATCTCACTTAGAGTCTCTATGATCAAACAGGTCAATTGTGAGCTACGTAGGGCGACGACCAAAGCACCTCAAGCACACAAGACTACCTCTCCACGCAAGGACGCGAAAACGTGTTTTCCGCACGTCGTGCAACCATTTGGAATCATGGCGACTCCAACATGGGGAGGGATTGATCCATCGGATGTCATTGCTGACTATCAGCGTGCACGAATCAAATCGGTGAGTCTCGCTATTTTGCGCCTTCATCTTGCGCTTACAAGATGGTGTATAAGTACATGCGTGGTATGTACTTCTGAAGAATGCATCTATAGTCTCATGCCGATCATGACACCTTGCGCGTGAAGTGGCTCCTGCTGCGCTCCTGGTGAGTACCACGTAGCGCTCTTCGTCTTTTCCTTATGCTTATCTCTCTCGAACTGAATGTCAGCTATATGACTATTTGCTGACTCTAGGCTCCGAGATGAACGTGATGTGGCCGTCGCGAATGAGTCCCATGAAGGCTCTGTACCTATACACAAGATATTCCGCTTTTGTTGACGTTACTATGGCCGTATACTGTACGTCTTGGGTGCATTTGGCCACACATACAGTATGATATCTAATATAATCAACTGCCTGTCGCTTTCCAATTCGTAGACCAGCTGAAGACCGATGTTCCCGCTATCCTCTGCAAACGGATATACTCAATCGCCGCCTGTGAGTTCATGTCGTGGTCAGCCCTACCATAATGCCGCATTACTGATCTTCCTCAGGGCTGATTGTCATAGGAATCATCGTCGCTGAAGGTGAGCTCTCGTACTCATATAGCGCAGAATAGATGTAGTGACCACATTCTCAGTGATTCTCATGGTACGAACCTGGGCGATCTGGAATCGGTCAAGACGAATGGCGGCCGTGTTGATTGGGATTTCTGTCGTCGCCGTTGTAGGAGCATGTGTGATGGAAGGGCTATACTTAAAGACATTGAACTGTGAGTGAAGTCAACCTCCGCTAGCAGTTTACTGATTGGTGGCGGGCAGTCACCACACCTCCAGGTCCGACTTATCCAGGGTTCGTGGATAGCGACTTTCAACTACTCCGTTCTCATACTCCATCATCGTTGGTATAGGTGCCACCTCATGGGAGGCAATGTGACGCTGGGCGTAAACTTCATAATCATCATCGTGATTGAGACTGGTGCGTACAATAAAATGACGTCGGCGTCCCACTGAGCTAAATTTGAGTATGCAGTGGTTCTCATTCTTACTCTGACGGGAGGAATCCAGCGCTGTGAGCTCTTCGTCTTGAATGTCTTCCCTAGCAGCATCATTAATCAGCCAATTATCCAGTTCGATTCGCGGCCACTGGGCAGAAAGGCCTTGTCTCTGTGCTATATCGTGATGGTCAGTGCATTGAATTAGCTACGAGCCCCTTACACGTGTTGAACGCTGACATTGCCTCCAGGGATGTTGTTCTACGTATACTTATTCGGTATGTACTTCGCGGAATGGTGACATCAAGCATTCATGGTGACATCCGCTACTCTCAGGCATTTCTCTGCTGAATTTCATTGTGATTCTGGTACTTCCGGCAAGTCCTAACTCTTCGTTTATAACTCCAGCTGTGGCTGATGGAGGCTCGTCCGCTAGGCTTACGGTGGAGACTTGATTACAGGGTATGATGATTGTTTCCATTTGCAACGCAACGCATCCCGGCTGATCTAGATGTCGTTGGAACAGGACACAAAGGGTTCTACACTCTTGCTTGAGTGCACGCGTACTGGCCAACCTACGATCAGTATCTGAACAGTCTCCGTCAAGCACAGTGACTACTGTTCCACTTTCTACCACCGTCATCTTCGCCCATGAGCCGTCAGGACCAGTCCAGACGCACGCCACGACGGACTCGGATCTTGTTGCCCACCGGGAGGAAGCCGAGAATGTATAGTACTTCCACAAGTCGCTGTGCGATCGAAGACCACATCGATATCTACCCCGAAAGAACCAGTGTATCGTAGCGCATAGATAATTCATCCCAGGTACTCCCGCCATATCCTAATATCCATCAAATTGAGCTCGAGATCCTCATGCTGCGATATGACCCTTGCCCACCAGACCGCGTCGTGGAAGAGAAATGTGAGCTGTTTCCACATCTTCTGGCTTCATCCTGAGTTCCGTGAGCAGAATGGCTTGTGAAGACGCAGCAGACGGTGCTGGCGGCGGCGCAGGCGCGAAGACGACTGCACTGCTCAATTGCGCCGTGTTTGCGGAAAAGATCGACTCGTCTGTGCGTTTGGATGCTTCTCGGAGATTGAGGATGACGCGGGACGTCAAGCAGGAGTGCAGAACGCGTTGAAGCCTGAAAAGATTGTCGAGAGAAAATTAGATACGTCCATGATCTCACTGAAGTCGGACATGATGAAATCTTACCCTGTCAGTAAGTCACCCGCATACGACTATTGGCGGAACCATGGGAAGGTTAGCTCGCATTGAGGACGTAAGCTGTTGTCAACGTACTGGAAACGTGAGGGTGGAGATAAAGTTGATGACAGAGATGCCTGTAGTAATGACCGTCAGCTCCTTGCATGCTCCCACACCAGGTTCTGTAATGTACCTAGCAGATATGCGTAGAATATAAGACCTAAAATTCGAAGAATTCAATCGTTATACTGCAGTACAACCTGAATGGCAATCGCTCACCGTCGCGATAGAGGACGTATGCTACACCACGTCTACTCCGAGCAAGTCGGACTTTACTGACATTGGCATCGATGCTAAAGACGGACTATGTGAGCTTACATTGTTGAATACCTCTGATGAGGGACAAGATGACGACCGCTGTAGCGTAGTGATGAGTTCAGAGGTGGTCCGATCATGAATTTGGGCCACATACCAGTCTCCACAATAATCACGATCACAAAATTGATCCCCACAGCGGAGTTCCCGCCGATAAGCAGACACCTGGTCGATACGCGGTGCTCAGTACCATCCGCGTGGATGGACCGAGATCTATCCTTACCCGGGAACTGCAGCGCTCGGAGAGCTCGCAACTTATGTGATATCGTCACTTCAGCAGTTGTTCGTGTACGACGATGACCACGGTGTACATACAGGTGAGTGTCTTCAAGAACAAGCCTTGGACAACGCACGCTGCAACGACCGCGATGCAGTATAAGCTGAGGAGGCAGATGCCCACGGCTTTATGTCTGTTCCAGATAGCCCACGTCCGCACTGCCAAGATATCTGAGGGAGCAATTAGCAGGCATACCCCAGTAGATTCAATGACTCACATTCAGCAATGATGATACCTATGACGAGCAGCCCTGTCAAACGACCCCGTATAAATTATCAGCTTGCCAATAGAACACGAGTGAACCCTCACACGTTGCCCCGACAGTCAACGTCTTGCATGACTCAACTGAAATTCCTGGTTTTAGATGATCTGCAAAACAAAGCTGTGAGTCCCTCCGAAGCCCAGCACGCCGACATTCAAGACTCACAGAACAGCGCCATGATGATATCAACGAATGCCATATACCTCGTCAAAAAATACAGTGCCTTCGTAGCGCTCATTCGTGAAGGCCAAATCAAGCTGACTTCAGCTCCTAGCGTAAGAAAATAATCGTAGAACTGTCAAGAGCACTCAGTGGCGAGTAGGCTAAGAGAAGAAATGCCAGTACCAGGAGCGCTCCCGATGAGACTAGAATCACACCAAGCGGCGCCGTAAGTAAGCGTCTTAGCGCATCAAGATCTATCGGAATTGTGGGTCCACCTACAACGTAAGTACTGGGAAAGAGCGTTAGATAGACACATTTCACCAGATCAATGGTGCATACCGTTCGGATTCGTGCTTGGAACAGCGCAGTGACGAGGTCAAGGCCAGCCGGCAATGAGGACGACATAGTGGCGTTCGATAGGGAGCAAAGAGTTCACGACGGGAACGACGCTGTTATACCTAGAATCTTGAACCTTGAATCTCTTGATATAACACGACCTGAGCCCTTCATGAGAGTATCATGGGAGATCGCCCAGATATGGAATGGGTGCCTCGTTCGGCATAAACCGCGGCTGATTGCACCCTTGCTGCCTTGCACTTCTTCACCGCCATTTAAGTCCACGCTGTCATCGGCGTTACCGTCGTGTTCTGCTGTTTTCACGAAGAAAATCATGGACCGGAATGTGCTCGCTGCGTGAGCCGTCTATCAATATGGAGGTTTCAGCACAAATGAGGGCCAGACATCGTGATATCCATGAAAGCGCACCAGTGCACCGAGTGTCTTATTCTCCGCTTTCTTCAAGTGAATGTGGCTCTCACAGAAGCTGATGCAGCGTGATATAGTGTGAATGCATCACAATCTAGCGATGCAACTGCGAAGAAGTTATACATAACAGTCAGCGTGACAGTTGCACGTTGCTCGTGTCGAACTTAAACAGAAGAGACTCACAGATTATTCTTACTGATAATACAGGATAGAGATGATTGTCAGGGTCTCATGAACCTCAATGACCATCATCGTTCTTTGGCGCAAAAACCGCAGGGATGTGGCCTTCAACTTGAAGCTTCACGATCCGACCTCTTCACGAGAATCAGACCTAGTAATCCAAAGGCTGTCTGAGCCAAACATATAGTCGCACTTTGTGACTCGCAGGTTGACATCTTCCACTGGGACGGCGTTTTAGAAGAGACCAGTACAATTTGACAAATCGTGACTCGGGCTCATTACCACGGCGCAATACTAGTAGTACTCTATATCAAACCAAATCAATCATTTTACACTCAGTACAGCAGGACTACAACGCACCGTAATTCATGACAGCTCTTTGAGTATCCCAAGTCATAGCAAGTCAACGTTGTACGCTCAACGTTCAACATGTCATCTGTAAATCACTGCGACCGGTGCCGGCCGTGGTTGGCAAGGAGTCAAATCGGTAGAACAAATTAAAAACATATCTTACTGGATAACTTAAAAATGATTCATTATCGCTCAGCCCGATAGGCGCTCAGATTGATCTTGCCACGTGGGTGACAGGTCGCGTCGCGCGGCGCGTGTTCGAGTTGAACTTGGCCACCGACGTTGACTTCGTCTCTGCTCTTGACCACAACTTCCTCCTCGATCTTCCTCTACTTTGTTTGGCATCCTCATTCGTACCTCATTTCGACATTTCTCATCTTCATTCTCACTTCTTCGACTCTCTTGCGCCAATCATGAATCTTCCACCGACGAACTCCAAGGAGTTCATTTCCTCTCCACGGAAGCCCGATGCTTTGCAATCGATGCCTACTCAACATTTTACGGACCAACGCAAGGAAATTATGAAGACCCTACCTACCAAGATTCCAGAAGTCACACCGGAGTGGTTCTTCACCCATGCTGTACCCGAACTGGACAGTGCGTTGGTCGACCGAACGATCACGACATTGAAGGAAAATGGTACTATCCACGGAGGGCGCTGGAAAGGGTTTAAACAGAATCCATCGACGAGGAAAGAACTCGAAGACGTCGTCTTTGCACCCATCCAGGCCATCTCTGACGCAGTGCTAGATGCTGCACAAGCGATCCTCCGAAGGCCTGTCACTGCGAGGACCGTGTGCGAGCCTCGGAGAGTTCTGAAGTCAGATTCGATCAATGGCGGGTATAAAAGCGACGCTATTCAAATGCTGAAGAAAACCACTGCTCCTCCTGATCTTCCCACTGACGAATTGTACGGTCCCGACTGCGTCACCAGTTACGAATTCAAGAACGAAGATACCGCTGCCAAGGTCAATCAGGTTCGTTGGCTCTCTCATTTCGAAAGCTGTGCTTGTTCAAAGTGGTTCATTTTTGGCAGAACCGGGAACAGCTTTTGAGCAACGCGTCCAATATGTTTTTTGCCGACCCCGCACGCCGGTTCAGATTTGCGGTCACTATTGAGAATACCAGAATGCGCCTATGGTTGCTCTCTCGGACCATCACTCTAGCTACCAGTGCATTTAATTTCATCACGGTATGTGTCGGCTCATCTGAATCACGGTGGTAACTGATTATTGTGCGAGCAGGAGCAAAAGCACTTCGTCCAATTCCTCATGGCGACCTCCTTTGCCACTAGGCAGGAGCTCGGTTACGACCCCACCGTCACGCGGGTTCATATCAAGGGGCCGTACAAGATTGCCTACGAGTACTCATTGCAGGCCGCAGACGGGGAGCGGAAAATCTATAGAACCTGTGGTCCTGCATTATTCTCTCATCAAGCTCACCGTATACTCGGACGTGCAACCCGCATCTGGCCAGTTCAAGAAGTCAATGAGAAGGGTGACGTCATCGACAACGACGCCGTCCATGTGCTGAAGGACTATTGGCTTGGCGAGGATTCCCCAACCGAGTCGCAAATCCAGCAGGGCATCCTGGAAGCTGCGGCGAAGGCACAAGAGAAGCGAGCGGCCGAAGAAGCCTCATCTGGCAGTAGCGGAAACGAGGAGAACGTCAACGAGGACCCAAAGCAATACTTCATGAACATCCTTCACGACACCGTTGTCGAACTCGCACCGGGGAAGCCCGACAATACGCGGTCGTATCTTTCAGCATTGCCGCCTTCGAACTGTCCGGCATTGGATCTCTTCTACGACATAACCAGACCAGCCTCAAGCGCCCACCACAGCACACACAATGCTGCAATTTCCAGTCCTCAATTCACCATGACGCCACCATCAGGTCTCAGCGACTACCCTAAGCTCGCTGGTCACATCTACGAATCTCGCAAGCACTGCCGTCTGGTATTCGACGAACTTGGGACGCCATTACACGAGATATCCGATCACAGCACGATCTTCAACGCATTGTCGCAAGCTGTGCGAGGTAAGCAGGCCTGATAAACGACATTTCAATACATACTGACCCTTCCCAGGCTTGCAGGTGTTCCACGATGCAGGCTATGTCCATCGGGATATCTCGACAGGGAATTTGCTCGTGTATACGTATAAAAACGGCACAACGATGTGCAAAATCTCTGATCTTGAGTATGCTCGTCTGGTCTTCAAAGATCGCAATGGAGATGACAATACTTCACCTAAGACGGTGCGCCATCACCTTCTTCAATCTTATCGGACCTCTTCTAACGATCAATTTTTTGTAGGGCACTCCTGCGTACATGGCCGTCGAAGTACTGGAGGAGAAGTATAAGTTCCGGCGGGAACGCAACACCCGACCACTCCCCGGCAACGGCACGTCCAACTTCGCTGACAGGCGACCTAAGGCCAACTTTCTCCACAACTACCTTCACGATCTCGAGGGCCTTTGGTGGATCGCAATGTGGCTTCTGTTCCACACCCTTCCTCATTCGCTCTCCGAGAAGATCACCGGCAGTGATCAGGAAAAATCGCAAGCTGAGGTTGCTGCCGATGTGCTCTTCAACATCGGCATATCCGGGTCGACCGCTCGCGCTAGTCTCTTCATCGACGAATGGGACGTGCATACGACAACAGACTACCTCCCTTCGGAATACGAGGGCGCCCTTGCGTATCTTGATAACATCCGTGTCGCTCTAGCAGATGCCTACACAGCGCTCGAAAACCCCTTGGCGGAGCTTGAAGTGCGCCTGCGCGAGCAGGCAATAACTCGCCCTGTATATGGGACACTCATTAGGTTATTCGAGGGGATGAGGGGTTCTGCGGTGCAGAACACTGTGTATGTTGAGCAGCGTAGGAGGGAGCTCAGGCAGAAGGAAGCGAAGGAGAAGAAACCGAAGGGGAAATCCACAGCTAGCAACCGACCTACATCAACGAAGAGGAAGGCGAAGGGTAAAGCTCACCCAGACCTCGACGCCGACGAAGACGAAGTTGGCCCCGACAACGATGTCGGACACCAACCTGCGAAGCGGTCGAAGACCAGCAAACCTGTCAACGCCGAAGCAGGTCCATCCACACGTGCTAGGACGTCTGCTACCAGGAAGGCCCCTGCTGCCAAGGTACCCCCGCGCAGGGCTTCTGGACCCAAAGCGTCCTCGTCCAACCCGACGCCCCCTTCTCCCCCTCGCACGAAGCGTGTCACCCGTGCTTCGAGCCTTCTAACGAAGAAGAAGCAGTGATCGAGCCTGTCCAGCGACTTGACTATCACCCCTACGACTCTGTAACGCCCACAGTCTCTTTCGACTCACAATTTCTTTCGGATTATCGTTTCCACTCATGTTGTGATATACCATCATCGTCCTCAGTACCCTCATACCAATGTATTCTATATATCCCACAAAGCTATCATGCCCTCGATTTTGTCAATCAATGATATAATCTCCTCTGAACTGAAGGCTCACTGATTTCCGACGGTCTAGGAGGAGATGGAGGTATATTCCCAGATGGGGGCCGACGAGCACGATGCAGACGACCATCTCGGACGCCAATCGGTCACACGCTTGAAGAGCAGCAAACCCGCCAAAGCAGGGCCTTCCGATTTGCCTGCACCTGAACCAACTGCAAAGAGCATGTCTTCTGCTAGGAAGGCGTCTGCAACCAAGGCATCTTCTTCACGTCCACCGCCCTCCTCTCCACCTCGAACGCGGTCCCGCACGGGTAGATTACCATCGAGGAAGAAGTGAAGATGAACATGTCGCCGTCCACGCGGCGTACCAACGACTTTTGGCCTCCTCTCTCATCTCCATGTCGCAGTATACTCAGTATCATCGTCGTTGTGATCTAATTCCTTGTACCGCTGTATCCTATTAGTATTATCATAGTTTCGCAATCCGATCTCGCTCTCGTGCTGATCAAACAACGGAATCACTGCGGTTGATCTTCTCTACTGGAGGCTCGGAATGATGCATTAAGGAACATGTTGGGTTGAGATACGTCGCCTCACCGACACTGGACGGTTTCAACAATAGAAACTACTGTTACAAATATATTTCAAATAGCCTACTTCCAGCGGTTGACCTTAGACGAATCCCGAGGATCGAATTCGCTTGCAATCTGCGCTGGTAGCGCAGATGTCTAGTTGGGACGGATGGCCTGCTGTTTGGGCCACCTGACGAAGTGACCGGCGCTCTTGTGCAGGAAGTTGAAGTCGGACCCGTTGCCCTGCGAGCAAATAAGAAGAACAATCAGACAAAGTTATGCATGTAGATGGCGCATCGAACACTCACGAAAGATGTGTAAGGGAACCCAAGGTCAAACGGTAGGATACTCTCAAGGTAGGCAATGTGCTCTGGAGTGAGCGAGATCTCGAGGGCTTCGAGATTCTCCTCGAGGTGCTCTACCTTGCGGCCTCCGAGGATGGGGAACACAAAGGGGACCTTCTGCATGACATACGCCGTAGCCACTGTTCACAAATTGAGAATCAGCACAGCGTACAAACGCGATGAGTGCAGAGGCAACGTACCAGAAGTGATATGCTTGGCTCCGACTTCAGCGGCGACTTTCTCGAGGGCCTGGCATATCTTCTTCTCGTTCTCCGTGCGCTCCCAATTCGGACCATACGTGACACGACCTGAAAGTCCAATATTAGCACAATTTTTTCACACAATTAGGCATAATTAGGCAGGTGAAACTGACCCTTCTCGCCCGTTTCTCGTCTCCTTGCTTCTTCCGCATCAGTACGAATCCTGCCTTGACCCAAAACGCCCCAAGGCGCAAGGGCCATGCCCTCGGAGAGAGCCATGGGAATGATGTCACGCTCGAAGTCGCGCCTGAGTATGCTCCAGAGACCTTGGTAGATGACGAAAGGCGTCTTGCCATTGGCACGAGCCCACGTGTTGGCCTTCGAGACGACCCAAGCAGGTGTATCGGAAACACCCTGAGGAATAGTACATGAGCAAGACGTCAGCCAATCTGATCAGACGCGAAAGCTCACCAAGTAGAGAACTTTGCCCTGGTTGACCAATGTATGCAAGCCGTTCATGACTTCTTCGACGCTCGTAGCGTAGTCCCACCAATGGACGTAGAGAATGTCGATGTAGTCGGTACGGAGCTTCTTGAGAGATGCCTCGACAGAAACGTGCATAGATTTGACATTGTTGCCGGTGTATTGAGCTTTTTGGCCGAAAGAATCAGGCTCTCCGCGCTTGTAATTGGTTGTGTACTACGAGGCAGAGGAGTCAGCAATACATTCGACCGCAAGTGCAAAGTTGTCTAACCTTAGTGGCGATCACCATCTGGTCACGAATGCCCCGAGATTCCATCCATTCGCCGATGAATATCTCAGAGGTTTCGTCTTGACTGTATGAGAGCTTAGAATCTCGCATCGATGCACAAGAATTTGCGAAGACTCACTAATTATTGGCGGTGTCGATAAAGTTACCACCGGCGGCATAGTACGCGTCCATGAGCTTGAAGCTGGCCTCCTTGTCCATGTCGCCCATACCGATCTTGTGCCACTGGTCACCAATACTCATTGAACCCAGTTGAAGTGGGGAGACGTGAACACCAGCATTGGGAGACAGTTGGCGGTAGATACCAAGCTTGGTCTTGGGAAGGGGAGGTTGCTGCCACGGGGCCGTCATCTGTGAAGCTTGAACAGTAGTGTGGAATTGGATAGGAGGGGGAGTGTTGGGATGTTGGACATTGCGATAGCGTACTGGTCCTTTTATATGTACTCGGGACACGCTAAACTCGAGGAGGTTCCTCGAAAGGAGCCCATAGTAGTGCGTCATGGATCCTCCGCGCTGCCATTACCAATGTATCCGCGTTATATGCCGCGCAAACCCACCAGGACGCGGCAACGGATGGCAGCGGACATAGGAAAACGGGAATGTCGCTTGAAAAAAAAACCGGTAGTCGAGGACTTGAACGCGCAATGCTCTCGAAGATCGTCGCGGGGTGATGGACGCCAAACTACGTTGAACATGGTTTGTCATGGCCGTTTGTCGGAGAGGCTCCGACAATATCGATCTTTATGATAGACGTGCCGCAGCGATACCCTCGCGACATTGAGTAATGGAGACACATGCAGCTCAAGACTCAAGAGCTGGAAGACAGAGGGAGGTGGTGTATCGTGGGCCTGTGATAAGTATCGCTTCGTGAGTATACGAGCAGTAACGGGAACATGAGCTGCGAAAATGCCACTGTACTCTACATGTTGAATATCGAGCCGCGCGTATATCGAAAGGGAACGATATGGGCCTTTACAGTATGGTACTCTGGATGACCAGATAATCAGCATTTTCAGGTTCTTCACTCTGTATCATGGAAGTCATCACCACTTACCGCAGAGAAAAAAGACAGGACTCTAGGTGGAATCGAACTCGCTGACTCGATGACGATACAAGCGATACGGAGGTCCGAGTCGGACTTCCTGTTCTGGCACCAGTTCGCTGACTAAGCTTTAATTATCTATTCCTTTATTTGCCTTAGGCTTAAAACAAGAAGCGTAATTGTTATTGTAACTGAATTCTGATGTAGCAAGCGCTTAGTCAGCTGCTGCTTATCGAGTGGCCTTCCCGAAATATCCAGCTCTGTATTGTGCGTTCATGACATTGATATCTTTCCTCGGCCTGCATGCATAGATCAGGAACTTTCGGCTTGACTTGCTCTCGTCCATTACTCTCCGTTTAGCCTCGGAACCTCTTGTCTTCATACCATCATCATCCGAGAAGGGCACACGACTCAGAAGGCACCCGCCAATCCATATTCCATGGCCCCGCCGGCCGCGGTCTCGCCAGGGCCAACGGGACGCACTCCCAGCTCGCGTTCGAGCGACCGCGCATCCCAGAAACGCGCAGAGGACGAGGAATTGCGACCCTACGTCATCGTGAGCGATCTTGGAAAGGGGAGCTTTGCGACTGTCTACCGCGGTTATCATGAGGTGCGCACCGTCACACTGAGATGGAGGTTACCGTACTCATCACGTATCTCTCTTTCTACAGCAAACACACAACGAGGTTGCCATTAAGACTGTAAACCGCAGCGGACTCACCCAGAAGCTCTTCGAGAACTTGCAGGGGGAGATTGAGATATTGAAGGCACTTTCACATCGGCACATCACGAAGTTACTGGACATTGTGGTACGTCTGATCTCTGTTCGTCTTCCTCCTGCTCACAGTCATGTTTCGTTCTCTAGCACGGCGAGAGGAACGTATACCTCATCATAGAGTTCTGCGCAGGAGGCGATTTGTCTAATTACATCAAGAAGCGCGGTCGCGTCGAGGGCCTCGAGTACATCCCTTCACCTGGAGCAGCGCCCACATATTACCCACAACCACCCAGTGGAGGATTAAACGAGATTGTTGTTCGAAGTTTCTTGCGGCAACTGGGTACGTGTCGTACATCCGAAGCTCGATGACCTTCACTCACCATCTCATGTAGCTCGTGCGCTCAAGTTTCTGCGACACCGGAATCTGATTCACCGGGACATTAAGCCACAGGTATGGTTCATAACTGATTCTCAACGTGTGACATTTCCTGAGGCCAGAAGTAGAATCTCCTCTTGACACCTGCACCACCAGAGGAGCTCGCTCGTGGGCATCCTCTAGGGGTCCCTATACTGAAGGTCGCTGATTTTGGGTTCGCTCGCTCATTGCCCCAGGCAATGATGGCCGAGACATTGTGCGGTTCACCGTGAGTATTCGTGACCCATGTCATACACTGTTCGCGCCTGACCGTATTGCAGACTGTACATGGCACCCGAAATCCTGCGATATGAGAAGTACGACGCGAAGGCCGATCTGTGGTCTGTAGGAGCGGTGTTATACGAGATGGCCGTCGGAAAGCCTCCTTTCAGAGCACAAAACCACATTGAGCTCATCAAGAAGATCGACAACGCGAAGGGCATCAAGTTTCCCGACGAAGACGCTGCCTTGGTTGCGAAGAAGCAAGCAGAAGGCGAAGAGATCATACCTGTTCCCAGTGACGTCAAGAAGCTCATTCGGAGCCTGCTGAAACGGCTACCCGCAGAGCGGTCGAGCTTTGAAGACTTCTTTGGGAGTACTGCGCTTGCGAAGTCCAGGTTTCCGCGACCGAGTCGTGACGCGCCAGCAGTGCCAGCACCTGAGGAAGAAGACACGGGCAGTGCAGACCAGTCAGCGACGCCAGAGCACCACCGCGTCATACCGCCAGAGGTGCTGGATCCGAAGGCGATGATACCTCCCAGTCGATTCAACTTCCGGAAACGAGAGACAGGTGAAGGATCAAGAGAGAGGTACGTGCTGGTCTCGTATTTGGTTTCCGACAACGCGTCTGAATTGCGCAGCATTAGTAATGGTATCGCCGAAGTTCCTCGCTCACCTGCACGAGCTGCAGCGGCCATACGAGACGACCCCGTTAGCAAGCCAGCGTCGGCCCAAGGCTCCGCCATTCCAGGGGAGACGGATGAAGATGGTATGTTGAGGAGGGAGTACGTACTGGTAGACGACCGACAAGCGGTGGAGATCAACCGTGCTGTGGATGGTGAGTGCAATGTCCCCCTGCGTGACATATAGTTGCTGATTCTTCATCCAGAAATCCATGCAGCACGGAGACGACCTCTTCGGGACCGTAAAGGAGCTTCTCCCTCTGTGGACGAGCAGATACCTTCTCCAGTCGCAGAATACCCCGCATTCGAGACACCAGAGTCCACCAGACCCATCAGCTTTCCTCCACCGCCCAACCCGAATGCCCCTGCTCTGTCCTCTTCTCCATCCAGCGTCGGGTCACGCACTGCCTCGAATGCTTTGACCCGTGCGTTGAACTTGGCTTCCAAGAAGCTGTTTGGCACACCAGCACGATCATCGCCACATTATCGCGAATATACCACTTCCTCGTCACCACGGAGGCAGCAGATATTGTCGTCGAAGGGCGTTGGTTTGGGTTTGGATGTTGATGGCGTGCGGAATCCCAGGGAGGACGAGCTCTTAGCGGAATTGGAGGAGATGGCTCAGAAGACGGAGGTACTGACACATTGGGCGGATGAGATGTATGAATACGTCAAGGCCGTTCCTCAGAGTGAGTCTTCCATCTCCTCTTGCATGCCAATCTTCATATTGACAAGCCTCTCTCCAGAACCACTCCCAGACCCAAGCAAGTTCACTCGTCGAGAAGGCGAGCCGGAACGTCATGCAGCTCGCCGCAAGAACGCAGATATTCAAGCGGAATACAACGCCATGACATGCGTAGCGCTGTACCTGCTACTGATGGAGTTCTCGCAGAAGGGTATCGACAAGCTGAAGACCTTTCACGATGAGATGCAGAGATTGGATCCCGATGGCGAGTGGGAAGTCAGCGAAGGGTTTGATGAAGGTGGGATTGATAGTCTTTGCAAATGACGAGCCCTGACTGACTTCATAATGTTCTTCTAGCGCTAACGTGGTTCAAGGACCATTTCATCAAATGTCATGATCGTGCAGCGCAAGTCAAGGCCTGGTTGCCTGCTGTATATACTGGTCCTCCCAGTTACCTCGATCAGCTAGTCTATGACCGTGCTCTTCATCTCAGCCGGACCGCTGCTCGCAAAGAACTATTGGATCAAGCCAATGCCCCGGACGAATGCGAGAAGCTGTACGAAGAGTCACTGTGGTGCTTATACGCGCTTCAAGATGATCTTTTGCAGTACGAGAACCCTTTCATGGAGGAAGATCGTGCTACTATCTCGACTTGTGAGTGCACTATTTTTGCGCTTTTCGTGCTTCTTTTGACTCTGAACCCAGGGATCAAACGAACCAAACTCCGTCTTGTACGGTGTCGAGTGCGTATGGGTATGACAGATCGTGAGCGCCTCAAGGATGCCCGCATGGACAAGAACCTTGACGACGTTCCACGGGATCCACCACCCTGGGAACTAGGCGAGATTTCGCGGCGCAGCTCTAGCTCTCGTCCTCCGTCTGTTCTCCGGAATTGATCATCATCCGACCCTCATCACAATCCTAGATGCATGTTTGTGTCTCTTTCCTGGTGCATTTCACTTATTCCATTTGGTATTTCGGTTCAGTTCATTAGGTCACTCTTCATCCTCGATCTTCTCATTTTACCCCTGCCTCTGGCTCATTTTACCCCTCATGGTCTCGATCTTTCATAGTGGACAAACTCGCACTCTCGTCTCGTCGTCACGTCTTTCTTTCTCGCTTTTTACCACCATGTACTGCTAATATCTATGATTACATTCATCTGTACTGCATTCCTCGACACATGCTATGTATTCTACGCATCGTTTCCTCCCGTCGCCTTTCCCATTCTCCTCATCTTTCCATACTCATGGCTCTCCTCATCTCATGTCTTAGCACAAGTGCATAAGACAATCGATGTCGTTTCATACCCCCATAATAGCTGAAGCAATCCTCACGACATCTCCCAGCTCCATGACGCTATGCACGCGCACGATATCTGCCCGTTGCTGCACAGCCCAGGCTACCGCAGCACTGGTCGCGAAATCCCTCTCGCTTGCCTTGGTCTCTCTCCCGGGGTACGTTCCCTGCTCGTCTTGCTTCTCCAATAGCGAACCCAAGAACGACTTCCTGGAAGCGCCGATGAGTAGGGGGTAGCCAGCTAGGGGATTCGGCCGAGGAGGGTTTCCACTACGGGTATCCGGGTCAGAGAACGTGCTGGCGTAATGTAAAAGCTCCAAGTTGCCCTCGACCGTCTTGCTGAATCCTAGCCCAGGATCCGTGACAACGTACCACCTCCGCAACCCGCCCCTGCCTTTGACGATGGATTCAACCCGATCGCCTAGTTCCACGCGCACACCTTCGACAGTGGACCCATCCTCCGCGTACTCGTATGCCGAGTAGTCTTTGTTCTTCGGTGCCTCTCCACGAGAGTGCATGAGGATGACGGGGACAGCAAGGTCTCTCGCCACTTGACGCATTTTTGAGAAATGTTCGTCCGACGACGCGTCAACGGGGTACCCAGATCCACGGAATGCATATACGTCGTTGATGCAATTTGCACCAGCGTGCACGGCCTCTTCAGCGACCTCCCAGCGGAACGTATCGACGCTGATGAGGATCTCGCGAGCAGCGTGAGTGAGGTTGCCTTGGTCAGTCTGCGAGCGAATAGCTTGTATGACGGGGACCACCCGAGTGAGCTCCTCTTCTGGTGGGACGTAAGCTGCTCCCGGACGGGTGGAATACCCGCCTATGTCGAGGATGTCGGCGCCGGCTTCTGCTGCGCCCCGCGCGTATTTGAGTGCGGCGGGTATGCTGTTGTTGACTGATCCGTCTGAGAATGAGTCTGGAGTGACGTTCAGTGTCCCCATGATGTAGGTCTTGCGTTTGGGTGTTTTGTGTGGCTTGGCAAGCGTGGATACCACAGGGAACTTCCAGTAGGTGGCTGTTGGAGGTACGGCTGGGACCTGCGGAAGTTGAGAGGAGACAGGTTCCGTAGGAGTAGTCGGTCGGCAGAAAGGATAGCGAGGGAAAGGAAGTACTTTGTTCATCTGAGGCGTGTCCGCTAGTTGCTTGCCAATAAGATCTTGGAATAGAACCTTGATAGAACGATGCACATTAGGATGAATGTATTCGGGTAAGATACTAGAGAACATAGGTTCAGTAAGACTAAAACATTACAATGAAAGTGCGATACGTACTCTGCTAGTGGCCGGAGCACAAACTCCCGTTCGAGCATACGAGGGTGAGGGACAACCAAATGACCTTCCAGGTCGTCCAACGATGCGGAACGCCCGTCAACTGGCCTGGTGTCAATGACACGACCCTCGTAGGTGAGGATGTCCAAGTCTATCGCACGCGGGCCGTTACGGAACGAAGTGACGCGTCCGACGATCGTCTCTACCCTCTTGAGTAGCGTGAGGAGTTCCAGCGGTGTCAAGTTGGTCTCGACCTGAAGTGCAATCAGCCGCAAGAACGAGAATCATCACGAAGGTGAGACATACCAAACAAGCACAGTTGATAAACTTGGGCTGATCCGACACGTACATCGGCTCAGTTTCGTACATGAAGCTTGTGTCGACTACATCGACAAAAGCATCTTCAGAGAACCGACTGTAGTGTACTCCTGGCGTCTCGAGAATGCGAAGTGCCAGCTCTATGTTGGCAAAGCGGTCTCCTAGATTGGAACCCAGTGCAAGTGCCGCTCTTGTGGGTCCCGAAGAAGACGAAGCAGAGGTGGAGGGTACGGAAGAGAAGAATTGAGCCAGCGGGGCCTCGGTTCTGCTTGCAATGGGAACAGTTCGGTAAGCCACGATTTTTCCGTCTCGAAGGCATCGAGTAATCTCCACTTCTGGACCTTCTGCACAAACCAATGCGCTGGGCTTGCTGGCTCGCACCGTCACGTAGTCAGAGTGACCCTCATCGAAGTCGAGCACAAGCTGAGCTACAGAGCCTGCAAACGCTTCCAGGGTCAAGTACGACGACTGGATGACGTGCTTTTATGATTGTCAATATCGGCATTGTAGAAGAGATTGAGGACTACTCGCACCTTCTGTATTCGCCGCTCAAGATCCCGGAATTGGAAGGTTGCGTTTGGCCGAATGGCACCAACCAGCTCAACGTCACAGCGTACGAGCTGCGTATCTACTCTCTCACAGTCGTTGATACCGATAATAGTGCGGTACTCCAGACTAGATAATAGAAGTTCCTCGGAGTAGTGTCGAGGTTTATCTCGGGTTCTTGACGCACGGATCCCAGTAGTGGCAGGATGAAGGAGTGCTCGCGTTCGCGTTAAATGGATGGCTGCATCTTGGACCTGACCATGCCCGTCGAATATGGCTGAAAGGACGGCATGGCAAAGGTCTTCCAAAGACTTGTACGTAGACGCATCGCAGGATGCAGTGATAGTCTTGCATACCGCCGAGTAATCTATCGAGTGAACCAGATCATCGGTGTCGGCTGCGCGAGTTATGTCGAATACGATGTCTAGAGTGATGTGGACAGGTTGGAGCTTGGGATTATCCGATGGCCATTGCGCGCCGTCGCTGAAGGAGGCCATGACCGCCAAATTCTTAACCCGGATGACATCTCTGCCATCCAGCAGGGGTTGCGTAGAACTGCCTTGCTCTAAGTCACCTTCAACAGAACATCTAGATGACATAGTGCGTGCGTACCTGCCAGCCATTCTGACGAACAAATTGCTCTCGACTAACTGCACAGATGCACCCCTCTTGGTCCTGCAACTTTCAATGTCCCGCGATTTCGTGAAAAGCAGTAAAAACAGAAAGAATGATCTGTAAAGAAGTGAAAAGGGGTCAGTATATCAGAAGAAGACCACTCGTGTATGGGCAAGGATATGGATTTGAGCAAAATTGAATCGTACCCTTCTCTTCTTCATCGGACTTCGGCTCCGGGGAACGCCGGTCTCGAATAACTTCGGTAAGACGGCGAAATGCCTTTCTGGTGAAATGAAGAGCTATACAATGACCTTGAGCTCGCCATACGAGATGAGTCGGGATGTTGAAGGTGACGAAAAAATAATGGTCGAAGACACGTAGTGGGAAGAAACTGGACGATGCAGTTCTAGGCTTCTAGCCGACGACATAAACGTCGGTCGGTAGTGCAGACGCCCACCACACACCATGGAAGTGACCGCCGCCCTCCAAAAGCTTGCCGCATACGAACGACACGAAAGTCAGAAATCTCAGAAGCTCCTCGACAATGCCTCATCAATTCTGAAGTCGTACGCAAGACAAGGAGACGAAGGTACGAAGTTGTGAGCTGTAGTTTTCGCTGGTGGTCTAACGATGCTCGCTTGCGGTACGCGTCGCGCCTTGCAGGATGGGAGGCGTTGGAGAAGCTGACTCTCGCAGCATTGGACCAAGGAGACATAGAAACGGCCGACGTGAGTCAATACACCCCTGGCTAGCATTGTCGCCTGACGACTGAGTATGCTACCTCAGAAATGTCTCAAGATTCTCAGCGAACGCTTCCCGGACTCCGCCCGTGTGGATTGCCTGACGGGCATTCGATTGGAAGCGACAGAATCCCCGGATATTGCACTGCAATACTATGACGAGCTGCTCGAAGGAGAATCAGCAAATGCGGTGCGTGGCGATCCTATGCTTGTGTATACTGCGAGCTCATCTGGCATGCTGTCTTCAGGCGTTCGGGCGGCGAAAAGCATCGGTGTACAGAAGAATTGGAAAGATAGATCAAGCAGTTAAGGAACTCTCCTCAATGCTGGATACATATTACACCGAAGTCGACGGCTGGCTCGAACTCGCCGACATCTACAGCTCATGCCAGCAATATACCTACGCCCTGCAATCCCTCTCTCACACGCTCCTCCTCGCACCCCAGAACCCCTTCCATGTCCTCCAATTTGCAGAAACTGCATATCTTGCCGCAGACATCCCGCTGGCATTGAAGATGTACCTTCAAGTGGTGGACATGACGGATGATGACGAGGAGGACGTACCCCCAATTGACACGATTCCGACGGGGTTGACGCTGCGTGCGTGGTTTGGGGTTAAACTCGTGAGTCCGAAGCGTCACTGTCAGTCCTTCCATGTTGCTCAGCTGCTTTCACCTGTACAGTGTACCCATCGCCTAAATACTGAACCAAGGGTAGGGTCGTCGTCGGCGTCGCAGACCCCCGCGCCGCCGACCACGACTCTCTCGTCGTTGGACGACCTTGCAACCGAGCGACTCCGGACGGCGTACCTTAATACTACGCAGGAATCGCCGCCGAAGACCGACAGTGCTCTCATCGACGCGCTGGCGAAGGTCATTAGCAAGCCAGGGACCACATAGACTTTCAGTACTAGACAAATGTGTCACAGGGACATTGCCTGGGTATCTATTTTTCTGCAACGGAACGAGTACTGTGACATCGACTCACTGCAATGCACATTAATGCTACCGATGCTCTGTGATGGATCAGATGGAGACTAAGAGGTAAGAGTGTATTCCACGTCTCACGTAGGTTGACTACCTCCTCTACCGGCGCACGAACGTCTGTTGCGTCCGTTGACAGTGGCCTCCTCCTCCTTGCCTCGCTTTGTACCGGCCCAAGACTCCAAATACAACATCGCTCCCTTTCATCCGTGGCTCTCTGTTCTTCCTCGTTCAGCTCCATGCAGCCTGCACCCTAGATGTCACCAGTGTCTTCACGACGCAGGGCAGACACTTCCGAGGGAATGTCTGACAGCGATCTCGATGTCCAGCGAAGGACTCTCACTCTCACTCTTCCTGACGCAATTATCGAGGTCGACCCTACATGGTTCCTCGAACACACCTTACCTCAAGTAAGCGATACTGCAGTCGAGAAGACGTACGACTCGTTGCAAAGAGGAGAGTATATTACAAAAAAGGGCCGATGGAAACATTTCCCAAAGGATCCTTCGAAATCTACAGAGCACGAGAATGCTGTCTTCATTGCGAAAGCGGTGGCGGAGAAGGCGAGCCTCGTGATGAAGAAACAATGCACTACGCGGATGATGTGCAAGCTACGGAACACTATGAAATCGGATTCGGAGAATCCAAACTTCAAAAGTATCGCTGTGCAGATGCTGCTCCAGACCACGGCCTCGCCTCCTCTCCCGGAAGGTGAACTGTTTGGTCCAGACTGCGACAACGCTGGACAATTCACAAAAGGATCTCACTCCTCTGGAGTCTGATGTGAACAAGGTCCGTCGCAAGCTTCCTCCAGACAGCCTGATTATTCACAGTAGTGCTTATGTTCTTAGAATCGAACTCGGCTTCTGGACAATGCATCCCAGATATTCTTCGCCGACCCCGCACGGCGTTTCAGATTCGGAATGACCGTCTAAGACACGAAGATGCGTTTGTGGTTTTTTCTCGGACATCATCTTTGCTACCACTGAGTTCAACTTCGTCACAGTATGTCCCGTTTCTAGTCACTCAACCGCTACTGATCCCATCGTGAAACAGCAACAAAAAGTACTCATCCCGCCCCTCAGGCTGTCACCCTCATTCCAAGACAAGGGAGAAGATGAAGATGAAGAAGTGATCATTCTCTATTGATGTTGTAATGCCTGAAGAACTTCCCGCGTACTAATGCATGATAGTACGCTCGATGAATTGAAGTGCGAAAGAAACATCAAGGACAAACATTACTACTGTCAAGCTTCAAAGAACCCATGGTTATCCCACGACTTCTCATCCTCGCCCTCTCTCACCCATCCAAGCCGGTTCTGAGTCAAGCCCGCAATCCTGATGAAAATCGTCCCATCCAGATGCTCCGCGCCATCCAGGTCACCCTTCAAAGTCGAGAACGCTCCAGGGGCAGTAGCGCCAAACATCGACGCGTAATGCAGCAACGACCGCTGCGCCTTGCACAGATGCTCGTCCGGGTGGGTGAGAGTAGACTGGATGATGGCCAGCCACGGGTTGGGGGTGATGATCTTGGGACCGCCTTCATCGATCCAGTTCTTCTTGGCTACGGGCGGGTTGGTGTACTGCTGGTCTGGGCCGAAAACACCCTGAGAGGGAGTAGGTTGCGGTCCGGGCGGCTTGGGCGCGTCGGTGACGGCAGAGTAAAAGTCGGCGATGGGGAGAGCAGGACGTCCGCGCGCGATGTAGAGAACTAGGGTGGTGAGGAAATATGTGCGGAGAAGGAAAGCTGCTGTGGCGGGAGGAAGATAGCTCATGACGGAAGGCAAGAAGAGCGATGACGTGACCAGATGCATCCTGTGTAGTGCGAGATAAGCTTGGAGTGTGATATGAAGCAAGGAAATACTGACAGGAAGAAGTCGCCATTGAACTCCTTGGACGGATCCTTCGAGTGAGCCCTGTCACTCCAGCCGCCAACCCCATAGATGACTGCGTTCATCCACATAACTTCTTCAAACTTCTTGTCAAGATCTTCGCGAGTATGGCCAACAGTCCATTCTTCGAAGAACTTGAGTAACTTGTCCTTACAGACAGCAACCACACGTGCAACAGCGTTTTCGTCGGCGGGTGCAGGTAGCCCAACAGCCGTACGGCTGAAAGCTGGATCTTTGACAACGCGTCCAAGGATAGACAGAGCGTGAACGCCACCGTCGCCTGCGCCGGCCCTGGACGATAGCGTTAGAGAGGCAACGCGCGAAATGAGACTCGGCGTAGAGGGAGCCAAATTGTCGAAGAGCGCATCGGGGAGGATGTCGCGGGGAAGAGAAGTTTGGACGCATGCTTCGGAGAGGCCTGAGTGAGGCGAAATAGTAAGACAATCGCTGAGAAGTGATGAACCTTGCGAGGCTAACCTTCGGCCCACATTCCCAACTGTCCGAACTCAGCACCGTAGCCACTGTGGATCAACGGGTGCAGGAATCCTCCCAGATATCTCCCGAGCATTTGGGGCGGTTCCTTCTCTTTGCCGGGAACGACATTCGCGTCTTTCGACAATATGTACTCCTCAAGAATACTAGTGGGACCATTCGCGAGGAGCAGGTCAGAGAAGAAAGTCAGGTAAGACTGGTAATATCTGTAGTGGCACGTGAATATGAGAGCGCCTAAATGACAGGCGGGATGACATCACCTCTCGTCGTCCAGATGGTCCTTCCAGTTCTCTTTGGTGATAGGGCCAGGCGGCGGAATCGCTGGTCGCTGGTACGCAACATGCGTCGAGTATGCGTCCTTCAAGAGGTCGGCATCAGCACCCATCGAGTAAATGGCCAGCAGATGGTGCGTCGAGTGGCTGCACGACCATGATTCAAGTCAGGAGCACTCTACAGGACAAAAGATCTAACAGATACTCACTTGTGGAACTGCTTGTCGTTGAAAAAGATGTGCAACTTCTTGTGATTGTCTTGCATGAGCTCTATAAGCTCCTTCGCCGCCTTCTGTGTCGGACCAGCGAGCCTCGAAGGGGTCAACAACGAGGCCCTGGGCGCAGGGGCCGGCACCGTGAAGAGTGCATCAAGCTTGTTCTGAGGAGTGTTCATGGTTGAGAGCAAACAGGCGAGATCTGGTTGGTTGGAAGTTCAGTGCTATTCGACCGAGATATATATACGTCAACGCACCCAAGCAGTGGTGATATCATCTCTGGACCACGCGACCTCCTGTGTAGGCCAGACCCGACCCGATCACCTAGCTACAGTTCTACGATCGCACTTTCGCCACTGTGTTTGATTTAGACTCATGAGAGAAACCACTGGACTGGTCTAAAGCACTGCGAAACTCCCACTCAGTTGGCAGCAATGGGAACGACGATCGTGGAGACTTACCAATCTGCGACGCGCACTCCACCACTGACGCGTATTTTCCTAGATCCATCCGGCTGCCGAAAGCGTGGGCGGCGACGAGCGTGGACGTCGAAGTCAATGGATGATACAAGTGGGTAGGAGGAAGTTTGGGATCACGGCGAGGTGACGGTCAAAGCTAAAGTTCGACATGTCGAGAGGCACGACGGGCGGCCTACACGGGCCGTTTCACCCGCTGGTCTACTCCTGTCTACTCGAACAGCCCTCTCATCCTGCTATCAAGTTGAATGACTTTGGTATGTCTCCACATGCGAAAATATCAACCGAGAAGTGAACAATCTCGTCAATTTATATGACGGAATAATGGTCAGAGTTCGACATATCTGCCTTTCAGCGTCGAGAGGAAAGCGCCACGTCTACAGCTTCGATGGAGCAAGATTGTTCTACACCAGGCTGGCATGGTATATGTCAAGAGAAGAGTGTATAGATACATCCGATGGTCCAACGATGTGGAATAAATAAATTACAGCTATTAGAATTACCGCATTACGATTAGGATTTATCAGCGCTGACTTGGTACAATGGATTGTCCCGGTCAATCTCTTGTGTCAAAGCACTGTTGAGAATGAGCTCCTGGCTGTATACCGGAATGCCCTGCTCGAGAAGATTCCGCCAGATAGTGATATCTGCAGGACACGACACGACCAGCTTGTTGGTATTGTTCTTGAGAGCGCGGTAAGTTGGTGTGGCGTGAAGATGAATCTGCGTCGTCCATTCAACATCACGTATGATGCGGAGTATCAACAGAGAACGTACCTGTCCTCCACTGGCAGTGACTACGCTCTTCAGTAGCTTGGTATCAATGGGTATCTTTGGGGTTATCACGAACGTCATGCCGGCAAATAGCTTGCCCTCTGACTCGCGTGCGCGCTCTAGGGCCTCTGTTAAGACGAAGTTATACTTCTTCTCGCTCTCCGGGTCCTTCAACAAGAAGTCATCTTCCACTGCGCAGATTTGTAAGTGACCGGGGGAGGGCGAGGCTATGTTCATGTACCTACCCAGGATGTGCTTCGTCTTGACACATGTTTGTATCCATTTGTCTGTGACAATGATGGGTCCTGCGGCCATGGCGCAAAGGAACTTCTCGGTCCTAACGATACTCCGCGCGACGAGATGCGTGCACTCAGACGCCTTCGTGGTGAACGAGACGCCAAGCTTTATCATAGCCTGCGAAACGCGTCAGCAACGATGCAACGAAGAAAATACAAATGAATGAGAGCAGACCTTTGTGACATCCTCAGCCAGAATGACTTGGGTAGTCATGATCTTGATACTCGCAGGATCCTTCTTGCTGATTCGCCCACTGGTGCTCGCAATTCAGACAAAGCAGCCCACAATAGGCGCAAGGGACGCACCTGTTCTTTCCAGTTGCAGTTGTTGCTTTCGCGTCCGCTTTCGATGACTTGGCCGGCCGACCAGCCACCGACCCATCATTCTCCTCATCCTCGTCATCGGATACAGTAGGGGCTCGTCCTTTCCCCTTCCCTTGCTTCACTGCAGCTCCATTCGAGGACCTCCGCCTCTTCCGATCCGGCTGCTCTTCCTGCTCTTCCTGCTGCTCCTCTTCCTCATCTCCATCGCCCATCGATACTCTCTTCTTTCCCTTCGCACTCTCTTTCGCTTTCTTCGCGGAAGCCTGCTGCTCGTGATCCCAAGTAGAGCGAACATTCCCTCGCTTGAGCTCTTTCTGAAAGTTGAGTACGTCAGGCATTACTTCCTCTCGCAGCTTCTGGGTCGCTCTCGTAGCGGCAGACCTCTTGGAAGGCGAACGACCGAGGGTGACCGGTGTTGCCACAACATGACTTGGTCCAGCAGGTGTGGCGGGATGACGAGTACTGCTAGTTTTGCGCGTCCGCTGGGGGGAAGGAGGTGGAGACAAGGAAGAAACAGGACTGCGTGACGAAGGTCCAGGCTTACTCTCGTCAAGAGACTTGCGACCACGTTTCGGCGATACGGGAGGTTCGGCATCGCGTCCAAGAGAGCTCTTGGACGCAGATTTGACTTGCTCGTAGGTCGGAACGAGTACGGAAACAGTGCGTTTGGGAGTGTGCAATGATGTCTTCGATGGGGACACTGCGGGCGGTGTCCCTTCTCGATCTGTTTCCTCAGGTTCAGGTGGAGGAGCGCGAGAGGACGAGCCGTAGGTCCGTTTGATTGCAGGTTTTTTCAGAGGTTTGGGTTGTTCGTCTTCCTCTCCACCTTCGTGCTCGTCTGCAAGTGCGCGTTTCCGAGGGGACACTCTCTTCTTGGTCGGAGAGACGTCTTCATCCTCTGATTCCACAGCACGTCGCCCACCCTTCTTGCCTGCCATGGACGCGCGTTTTGACCGTGTTTTGACCGCAGGGGTCTCAGATTCAACTTCATCGTCATCTTGTGGGAGAGCAGTGCGGGATGCTGGTTTACGAGACGTTGACTTGGGTTTGGGAGTAGGCTTCGCTCGCGTCTTCTTTGCTGTGGTCGTGGGTTCATCGTCAACATCCATCTGAAGGTCCTGATCCGCTCCGTCATCTGCCATAACCACGTCTTCCACTTCCTTCGCGCTCTGACCCGTAGCAAGGAAGCTCAGTATCGGGTTTGTACCCATAGGTTCTCCTCTTTCTTCCGCTTCCACCTCCTTCTGAATCAAGTCCAAGTCTGACGGGTCGTACCCTACTTTGACCAGACTCCTTTGCGTAAGTAACTTGCTAAAATCGAGGCCTGGGGGATAGTCAGTGTATCTGTCTGGTGTCTGAGCCAGATGGCGCCATTGAACGAAGCAGTCCTCAAGCCACAAATGGTTGACAACTGGGATGCTCCACGAGTCGGCTTTCTGCGTCTTCTTGCCGTCCCGTCTACACATATTAAGTAAGATGCCAGTCGTTCATGCATAGAATGAGAGACACGCACGTTGCGGCGACGACTACGGTGTTGTTACCTGTCATGTCGGCAGTAAACTCTGCACCGAGAATCAGGATAAGTTTCTTCAAGTACTCTCTGTCTTGACCTGTATAGTTCGTGATAGTGATACGATGTGCAGAGAATCCCTCGATAGAACGAGACGGGATAGGGTAGTGAAGCAGTTGGTCGGTAGGTCGTGATTTCTTGCCCGTGGATCTGACGAACCATAACCATGCTGGAGTACCGATCGTCTTATTTGCTCTGTACGCCTAGAGAGTCGTCAGACAGTACACGAGCAATTAAAAATGCAACACACCTTGACAAAAATAGGACCAGAGCGATAACGCATAATCACAACGTCTGCCTCGTCCACATCATCCACCACGACCCCTCCTTCACGCTCAATATCCGCCTCATGTGCCGTCATCTGACTCTCAGTCATCTCCAAACTCAGCATAATCTTGAGACCGTTCCAGACACTTTTCGGTTTGGGAGGAGGACCCGTTTGCATAATCGATGCGTAGAACGCTTGCTTCTCTGCCGTCAGCTTCTGAGGAGACCTCGACCTGGACCGCTCGCCGCCCTCCTTCGCAAATCCCACCTCGAAAACCCTCGGTTCTGGCCACTCATAGGCTTCTGTATCGACGTTCCTCCCAAAACGCACGCAGTCGTCAAACCAATGCGGCACGAGAAGCCTGAGCCCGATATCCTCCTTGAAGTGCAGGCCAGTCTGGTACTTCCCCCCGTCGGTCGACACAGCGAAAAGATGGGTGACCTCTTTTGTGAGAGCGCTGCGCCATTGTCCTCCGAGTGCAGTGATGCCCGCTGATAGGAGGTCGACGTCGGCATCAGTGAGCTCGCACGCCGCGGCGCAGACCCCAGAGAAGATGAGGGAGGGGTCGGGGGAGAAGCCTGACTCGTCTTGTATCGCCGCCAGAACGGCCGATCTGTCCACCCAGAACGGGGTGACGACGTGTGCGTCCGACTCGACTGGTAGCTCGTCAATGGGCTGGTTGGTGGGTAGGGAGACCGTAATGTAATGAGTGAGCCGTTGGTTGGACGGGAAGAAAGGTGTGGCCCCGTTCTGGTCGAGGAGGGAAGAAAGGCGGTCTTTCTCGTCTTGGTCGAGAGTGCTGGAGAGGGCATATCGGACGCCGTCGAACAATTGCGCCATTGTCGTCGGCGGCAGCGAGCAGAGCGTCGGAGACGTCGCGGACGACGACCCGCGGGAAAGGGCGCATTGTGTGACCATCATGCACATGACCGTGACACTCGCGTACCCTTGGCCAGAAGCGTGACAGCACGGTTTATCTCACTCTCTGCCGTTCAATTACACGATTGTGACCGACAGTCAAATCATATGCTGCTGCTGATACGTGTAATTTAGGAGTGCCAGTAGATACAAGTAGCACAGGATGAGATGATCGCCATTTTTACATAGCTACGATAGTACCAGTGAGTCGTTCAAACTCCAGTGTCGTCCAATGCACCTGCATGTCGAACCTAATTTTGCCATTTTCCATGTGAGTGAGTGATCACTCCAGAAGGCCTGGTTGATGATCCTCCATCCCCAGCCAAGCATACGGATCTGGTCTAGTTGATACGGAGACGTCCACCTGCTCTCCCTCTAGGATAGTATCGTGACCCTCGAGGCTGCTTTGGGTGAAAACTGCTTGTCCTTCGACAAACACGGGTGTTCGCAGAGGAACGCTTGTGAGCAAAGAAGTATTTTCTCCATGTCGGGCTGCTTGCCGGAGGTTGATGAGGACACGAGCACTGATCGCGGAATGGAAGACGCGTTGATATCTGCGAGTTCATAGACACAGCTGTTAGTCAAGTAGCTACCCGATATCGTAGTGCCTTTACTTGCCCAGTAATCAATCCTGTACCAAATTTCTAGACGGTTACGGTCAACGGATAGAAAATTATAACGCAAAGGTGAACAAACCGGAAAGCGGAGGATCATGACGAAGTTCAAGGTTGATATGGCTATGTTCAATCTGATCAATGCCGAGTCCGTCCTTGCGAGCGACAGCGTACCAAACAGATACAGATAGAAAAGGACTCCTGCGCTCAAAGAGTCAGCATGGGATCCTGAGAGTACTTCAGATGACTGACCGTCGCGGTAGAGCACGTATACAAGCCCTTGCGACCTTTGAATACCCAAATGACGGACTGTATAACATCAACACCTCGTCAACAGCTACTAGGTATTGCATAAGCAGATATATGTATGTGACGCACATCGTTGAACACCTTTTATGAGTGTCAAGACGAGGGCGACTGATAGCACATTAGGTAAGTAATGTGAGTCCGACGGATGAAAGAATATAAACACACTCGTTTCTACGATTATGATGAGGATAAACACGATACCAACTGTAGGGTTACCGCCTGTGAGAGCGCAACCAGGTATATTCATGTGAGGATATGATGTGACTGGCCAAAAGGAGGTTTCAAGGAGTGAGACACGATGAAATAAAGCGAACAGACTTACACGTGAGAGTCTTAAGGAACAAGCCCTCTATCAGACATCCTGCTACAACAGTCGAAACAGACATGACGGCAAGACCGATGCCTACGCGCCTGCTCTTGTTCCATATCGCCCACGTGCGTACGACCATGACGACTGAGGGACTAGGGTTAGCGCAAGAAACTGGGTTTCTACACTCCCCTGTCAGTCTCAAAGGCATCTCACCTTCTGCCACGATGATTCCAACCACATTGAGCCCTGAGGTTGAACATCGATGAGATTGAGCAACGAACGGCGGAGATGACAAACTCACAGCCAATTAATAGAAATAGTCTATGACATTCCTGTGGCGTGATCCCGTCCGTCAAATGAACTGTAGCGAGAACTGAGGGCGAGGTACGAATCACCGCAGGTGCACAACTCACAGGAAACCCCGAGAAAGAGATCCACAAAACACGAATACCTAGTGTAGAAAAACAAGACCTTCATCACGCTCATCTGCGTGGGCCATATGTACGCAACTTCCGAGTCAACTGTCAGAAGGTAGTCGTACACCTGCATCGCTCGTCAGCATTGTATACGCCGCCGATGAAAGACGCCTTCGGACGTACCAGCAATGCAGCGGGAGACACTGAAAGCACAAGGAAACGGTCAACTTCTGAGGTTTCTTGGTGAAACAAATTGGTGGACGGTCACCTCCAGTGTACTGTGAGACCAGTCCCGGAATTATCAGCGGCGGTAAAGCGCAATGCATTGGCTCAAGATAGACTCACGTTCAGAACCCTCAGCGTCGCTGCTTCACTAGCGATGGCCAAAGGGTCGGTGGCATTCGACATGGAGGCAGTCAAGGAGAGAGGCGCGACATGAGTGCACGGTGGCTTTCATGGTACTTCTGTACGTAGGTACTTATATTGGTGTCCATGGTGGAAATCTGATGGATAGGCACCAGGATGCTGGAAGAAAGTACAGTCCTCTTTGGGTCGGCGGCTGCTCCTTCGCCGGGTTTTCGGGCTGCGGTTTGCAACAATGACGAGGAGATCCCCGGAGGCACGTTCTCGAGGTTCATACTAGTTCGGTCAAATTGATCAATGACAGTGCAGGTCGACACGTCGTTTGCTGAAGTCCGACAGATACTTTGAATGCGAAAGAAGCATTCGCAGGATCATCGAACCAGCCAATATAATGTCTATGTCAAACAAGTCAAGGTGTCGGTCAGAGCAATATCGCTGATGCAACATCATGGGTCCTTACCTGAACTCCGCGCCTGGATGAAGAAACTTGGTGGCTTCATAGAACTCACCGCGGACACACCGTAGTCAACCCTGGAGAGACCAAGGACTACATACGTCAGCAGTGATGTATGATGGCCGAATCAAGTTGTGTCTACGGTACCACGTACCACCAACTGAACTACTTGAGAATTCCAGGAAGATTTGTGGCGTGATGGGCCCTTCAAGTTGAATAGTAGGCTGGGAAAGACGATCAAAGATTCGGTCAGTCAGAGCTACAGTATAAGGATGATAACAAGAAACACACGGAATTGGCAAGGCATGATTGAGAACATGGTCAATAGTTCGCTGGCAGTTGGAGGAGTAGAGTCCGATCGGGTGGCCTATTCTTGCGGTAGCTGTTTGACAGTATCTGAGTACATCACAATATACCCACTGTCATGCTGACACTCGGGTCCCGCAAAGGAAGGCGAGCCAGAGTGCGAGTGATACTCCAGATCTTCTTAGATTTCATTCTGCGGGTGACGCCCTAGCACTCGGGTCCCGCGCAGGATGACGGCATCGAAAATAGAGCTGGGGAGGAGATCAATTATGGACAACTCGACGCTAATTATACATTTAATTGAGCGAGCAGCTTCGAGCTATGCTGAAGGCGGTACAGAGCGGCTTGGTCCCATCACGTTGCTTCGGTCTGCCAGCGCATCAGCAAAGGCAATGTCGGAGAGCGCGATTCTGTTGAACATGGAGGTGGCAGTCTCTTCTTCTGCAGCTTCTCGCAGATTGATCAGGACACGTGCGGAGATGCAAGAGTGAAGAATACGCTGTATCCTGTGAAAAGTATCAGTCTTTCTCAGGAGAGGTCAGGTAGGGTATTCAAACATACCCTACTGCGAGATCTGTGCCGTATGCCTGAGGGAATGCGCTTCAGTATGTCACCAAGGGAGAAGAAAGTGCATGACGACGTACCGGCAATGCGACAATCAAAATGAAATTGAGGAGAGAGAATACTAGTAGAGGTTTGATAAGTTACGGATCCTCATCAATTGCGGAAGGAAAGATACCGATCAAGTAAACATAGGAAGACAATCCTAGGGACAGTGAATCTCAGTGAAAGAACTTGCTGAACATATCGAGACTCACCATCGCGGTAAAACACATAGATCAAATCTTTCGTTCTGTGGCTTCCGACAAGTCGCCTAAATTGATCTGCTCATGGGTTAACAATTGCACTGCGAAGGACGAGGAGCAGACGAACATTCGCGTATAGCCTTGATCAATGTTAACAGGAAGACCGCTGAGGCAGACGTAAGTACCATTGCGCCGAGTTGATATATTGTGACGAACCGGTCTCCATTACTATGACAATTGCTGGGTTGATTACGATAAGGCGGTCCCCCGACAACAAAAAACACGACGGCTGACTGGGAAAGGGAAACGATACGACTGGAGACAGCGATAAATTAGCATGTTGTGCGCTGTTAGCAGACGAACCATTAACTTACACGTGAGCGACCGAGTGAATAGGCCTTCCATGAGCAACCCCGCCAGCATTCCAACCAAGAGCGTGGTCCCCAAAATCACGCCTACACGCTCTGATCTCTCCCAGACCACCCAAGTGCGAATCATCATAATGGCTGGAACAGATAATAGTCAGAAAATCAGAAGTACAAGTTGAGTTACTCGAACAGCATACCCTCTGCGGTAACAACAGCTATTACGAGTATCCCTACAACGAAACAGTCAGCTCTCTGGTCAGAGTACACAGGAGAATTGGACTTGCTCACAGTTGACGATCGAAAGAGACACCTTGCATTCATGCTGAGTGAGTCCAGGTGTTACATGATCTGTTCAAGCATTCGGCTGAATTTGTGAAACAAGAACACAGACGGACTACTCACAGTACACTGCAACGGGAGTATCGAAGAAAGCGAGATACTTCGTCATAAAGTAGAGGATTTTCATGACACTCATTCGCGAAGGCCATATGTACTTGACTTCGGAAGGTAGTGTCAGAGCATAATCGTAGACCTTCATTACAAGATGAGGTGAGAATCAATGAGAGCTATTGTGAATTGATTTTCTTACCGCAAGAGTCAGAGGTACAGCTGGTGATGTTTATGAGTTTATCGATGAGGTCTTTGGGGGGATTGAACCTCACCTGACGCGTACTATCACATTTGTCAGCTGCGCAAAGCATGTTGAGGAATACGATACGCACCATTCCAACTCTGGCTATAGTGTACTGCTCCACGGTCCCGTTCATAGTACTCATGAAGAAAAAGAGATGATGCAGTCACCCAGAGCTCCTCTGCCCCATTTAAAGGCTCTATGAAGGCTCTGAAGAGCTTGCGCTATCGAGAGGCAATGTTTATTAGAGGCTCTTGAAGATGACGTGCTTTGTCAATGCAACGGCCATCTCACGCGGCCGCGAGAATATATCCACCTCCAAACGCAACCCAAACGCGTGCAATAAACTTCTTCACTGACATTGGGAAGATGCGGAGCGGTATAGCACTGATGGAGGCGGTCCCTTCACATGAGCTGTTGCTGAGACGGCGGCCTGTAAGTATACCATGACTTGACCATGACGACGGTTTTCGAATTCTCTGGAATCTGGTCCACGTAGTACTAGGTGGTAATTGGGACATGAGTGTCAGTTGCACGATAAAGAGAATGTCGAGAAACTCACTGTATGTCGATATACGAGGTCCACGTGCGGCAAACTGGCTGCTCAGCCATAATACCATTCACATATCGCCCCGTGGGATTCGTAGCCATCCACTCTTCCTAGTCTCCCGGACACGAAACGCCTGCACTGGGTTAATTGCATGTGTCTTCGGGGATACTTTGAAGGACGTTTCAAGAACAACGGTCAGTCTTCGTAATCCTTCAGCCATGATCCAGGCTGGATGGACATGATGTGAAGATAATTGTGTCGAATTCTGCGGTGCAAGTGGAATCTGACTGAACAGAGCAAGAACAAAGGATTCGTAAGACCATGACATCTCTGAACGCGCGTCGCGAGTGTTACGCGTGCCAGCGTTACCGTGACACGTAGCATGACGTTAACGGCGGCCACGCGGCAGCTAAAAAACTTCAATAAAGCAGCTTGATACACTGGCAGTATCATACAGGATTTATTACGGCTATTTCTACAAGACTAGGCTATCCATACAGCTTAGATACTGGCACGTCACTTTTGCGCAAGACCAGGGTTCAGTACCATCCGTGCTCTCTGAGATTCGCCAACGAATCTCTCGCCGTTTCCTCCTTCGTGCGATAGGTAACGCCAAGTATATCCTGCACCCGTGTCGAACCAAAAACGTTCAAATGAACGGCTTTCTCGGGGTCGTAGGAGGCGTTTCCAGCAGGAAGCTTGGGGTCAATCTTGCGAGCAGCGAGAACTACGTATCCACAGCGTATCAGAGGGTGTTTACACGACATGAAAAAGAAGAGTCAAGACGTACCCCAGTCTTGCCACTTGTATTGACCAGCGGCGTTGACGAAACGCTTGTTTCCAGCACCTTCGACCGTGAGTGACATGACGTGCGTGGCGGCTACATCGCGGACATCTACCCAGCTGCCGCTGCAGACCAGTCACCAGAAGGTAAATATCAGCTGCAAGCAAGATCAAGACACAGCACGTACCCGACATTGGCGAGAGTATCATCATCCGCAGCGCCTTTGACGACAGTGTTGTACCACGAGGCCATAGACGTGTTCAAAGCGTCCGCAGACTTGACTTCCTGAAGGACAGGACCGTAGACGTACGGGGGACAAATAGTGACGAGGTCCCAGCCGATTTGACCCTTATGTTTCTCGACGAACTTCCAAGCCTCCTTCTCAGCCAGCGCTTTGGACGCGCGATAAGAGTGAGAAGGCGAGCAATCCTTGCCCTTTTCCTTCGCCTCGCGAACGGACTGATCATTCCAGTCGTCCTCGGTGTAGACCTTCGCGTAGTCGACGAGCTCATCGACGGAGGCGACGGATGAGGTGACAACAATGCGCTTGACGTTGGCTCCGTGCTCAAGAGCGCTCTGCAAAATGGTGTGGGTACCTTGGACGGCGGGGATGATCATGTCGTCGGGGTGCGAGCTCCTCAGGTGGAAAGGAGAGGCGAGGTGCTCGATGGCGTCGACGCCCTTGACGGCTTCGTCAAAAGCACCGGGCTGAAAGAACCTGATGAGCTCGGACCGATGCAATTGTCAACGCCAGTGTGCTCACCAAGGTAATATCCTTCACCACGACGAACTCGAGCTTGTCGCCATATGATGCGAACAGTTTTTGGAGATAAGCAGCCTTATCTGGGGTGCGAATAGTACCGCGAACGGAGAAACCAGCCTCCAAGAGAAGCTTGACAATCCAAACAGAAATGTAACCGTTGGATCCAGTGACGAGGACTTTACCAGACTTGATAGCGGGCATTGTGAAATAAAGTTGTCGTTGCGAGAGAGGACGGCTGAAAAGAGGAGAAGAAGTGGTGGGTGACCATGGCTCCTGAATTCTTGCGTCCTTTATACACGTTGCGCTCGAGGATGAGGATGGACAAGGAAATTGCGAGCCCCTCACCACACCACACTGATGGTGCTGAGCTAAGGTGTTAGCCTCTCCAGCAGTCCGAGATGGCAAGTAGTTGCGCGATCGCCCGATCGCGACTAACGGCAATCCACGGCAATTCGTGATCACTTTGCGTCCATGTACTAGTACGAGACCTTGCTCAGAACTTGCTTGCATTCAAAAGAGTAATGAAAGAACTTTGAAAATTTGAATGGCGTTGCTGAGCGCTGATATCTGCTCCGGATGTTGACCGAATGTCGTCAAGTTAATGGTGCCCAGCTGATTTGAAATCGAAGGCTTTCAGTAATCGTCTGCAGATTCGTCAGCATAGCCGTTGGCCCGTAGCCATTCCGTAGCCGTTAAAGCCAGACATACTCCCACGGTAAGTAATCGGCTTACAATTGCTAGCTGGATTACTGGACCGGAGGTAGCACTCTGATACCGGTTCGGTATCTCAGAAGACCGGGTATATTCTTGTTCTTCGCTATTCAACGTTCACTGTTCAGTACGATCAGTACTCACTATCAATGCAGGTTCAGTGTGTTTGTCGAACTCAATCAACGAAAGAACTTCTATAATAAAAAACATACGAATACACTGCCACTGACAGTAGAATACAACTTGTTGAATTTGAGCTCAGTACCATCCATGCTCCCTGAAATTCGCCAAGGAATCCCGTGCCGTCTCTTCCTCGGTATGATAAGCGATACCAAGAATATCATGCATCCGAGTCGAGCCAAATCGATTCAAATGGACAGCTTTCTCAGGATCGTAGGAGGTGTTGCCTGCAGAGAGTTTGGGGTCGATCTTGCGGGCGGCCAGAACTACGAACACGCAGCGTGTCAGAAGGAGGACAACATGTATGAGGAGAAAAATCAGGCGTACTCCAATCTTGCCACTTGTATTCACCGGCAGAATTGAGGATACGCTTGTTACCAGCACCTTCGACCATCAGTGATTTGACGTGTGTGGCGGCGACGTCGCGGACGTCCACCCAACTACCGCTGAAGACCGATGTGAATCAACGGTTGCTGCGAAAGAAGAGGAAACACAATACGAACCCGACGTTGGCGAGAGTGTCATCGTCTGCAGTTCCTTTGACGACATTGTTGTACCATGAAGCCATAGACGTATTCAAGGCGTCCACAGACTTGACCTCCTGGATGACAGGACCGTAGACATATACCGGACAAATGGCGACGATGTCGAAAGTAAGCTGGCCATTGTGTTCTTCGACAAATTTCCAGGCCTCCTTCTCCGCAAGTGTCTTGGAGGCGCGGTAAGAGTGCACAGGGGGGCAATCTTTGCCCTTCTCCTTTGCCTCGCGAACGGACTGGTTGTTCCAGTCGTCCTCGGTGTAGATCTTGGCGTAATCAAGGAATTCGTCGACGGAGGCGGAAGAGGAGGTGATGACGATGCGCTTGACGTTCTTGCCGTGTTGGAGAGCACTTTGTAGGATAGTGTGTGTACCCTGGACGGCGGGAATGATCATGTCGTCGGGATGCGAGCTCTTCATGTGGAAAGGAGAGGCGAGGTGTTCGATAGCGTCAACGCCCTTGACGGCCTCGTCGAAAGCACCGGGCTAAAAAGGCATCATTAGCTCGAGACCGATATGATTTTTACCGCGAGTGTGCTCACCAAGGTGATATCCTTTACCACGACGAACTCAAGCTTATCGCCATACGATGCGAACAGTTTTTGGAGGTAGGCAGCCTTATCTGGGGTGCGAATAGTACCTCGAACGGAGAAGCCAGCCTCCAAGAGAAGCCTGACGATCCAAACAGAGATGTAACCGTTGGATCCAGTGACGAGGACTTTACCAGACTTGATGGCAGGCATTGTGAAGTACGAAAGTTGTTGCGAGAGAAGAGAGGACCCGGAAGTGGTAGCTGACCATGGCTCCTGAGCTCCTGCGTCCTTTTGTACCCATTACGATGCGAAAGTCGCGAAGACTAAGGTACACAAGGAAGTCGCGAGCCTTTCACCGCCAATTGGTACTCAGCTAAAGTGTTAGGGGACTTGCTTACCTGGCTTACGGCGAAGCACGGCAAATTCGTGGTCGAGATACGCGCATCTAGCTTGTATCCGATTGACGCAGCATCTATCTTTCCGAGTAGTGACTCTGTTGACGTTCAAGTTGCCCTAGTGGAACGTTGAGGAGGTGAAGCAGATCGTCAAATTCGTCATAGTAGCCGTTACAGCCCGATAGTCTCCCACGGTAAGTAGCCGGCTTATCATTGTTAGAAGCCGGAGTTAGCACTCTGATACCGGAAGGCAGCAGAAGGCACAGTCGTCTTCGTTTGGTTGGCCCAGTTCTAAATACGCTCTCCTCGAGACCATGTCCTCTTCTCGCACCACGTATCTGGACATCGTCACCGTCTGCGACAACTTCTCTCTCTCGATCCCAGAACGTGGCTCGGATCAGCTCGCTGCGCGATTCCGCTCCGAACGCCTCGTCCCATGGAGACTCTCGCCGGATCCGTCATCGCCTGCAATTGGTCTCCTCAGACCTAGCGTTATCGACGAATTGAAGAAGGAGACATCAGGAAGCCTGTTGTTCTCAGAAGATGCCGGGAGCGCGATCGTCGCGTTCGCATCAGGACTGGATACCCCAAGGAAGCGATCTGCGGCGATGAAGGAGCTGTGCGAGAGGTGGCGGGATGCTGGCATATTCCCTGGTGAGATGGGGCCAAAGAAGTGGAGAGGCGAGTTGTATTCTGTTTACAGGAACCCTTTCGGGTCTAGGGACGGTCCTGCGGAGGGCACAGATACGGACATCGATACCCACAACTACGCTTTCCAGATGGAGCGCTCTGCATGCTCTGTATTCGGTGTCGTCACCTATGGTGTGCATATGACCGTTTATCACGAAGAAGTGGTCGGTGGCGAACGGTCGTGCAAGATCTGGGTTCCCAGACGTGCGAAGACAAAACAGACTTGGCCTGGCTATTTTGACAACACCGTCGCTGGCGGCATACCCCAAGGACTCTCCCCCTTCGAGTGTATCCTCAAGGAGGCTATGGAAGAAGCCAGTATACCTGAAGAACTTGTGCGCAAGTACGCCCGCTCAGTGGGTTGTGTAAGCTATTTCTACAAGTAAACATGTCTCAAACGTGCTCCATGGCTCGGGCTGATTCATCCTTGTTAGAAATGACAACGGTTTCCTCCAGCCCGAAGTAGAGTACGTGTCTTTCGTGTGAGTCATCGTCCAAGATATAAGATCTTCTATTCACAGGCACATATACGATGTTTGCATCCCATCTGACGTTCCCTTCGAGCCGAAGCCGCTGGACGGTGAAGTTGAGTCCTTCGAGGTTCGTTCTTCTTATCTTCTGCAAACCGTCTCAGCCCGGTATTAACCCGAACTTTGCTCTACAGTGCCTATCTTTGTCAGAAATCATTCCCAAGATGCTCAATAGACAATTCAAGGCCAATTGTGCCATGGGTAAGGACCTGCCTTCTTATCACATGTACGCCGCTGATTTTCTCCGCGACTCTAGCCCTCCTGGACTTCATGATCCGTTATGGCTACGTAACTCCGGAAGATGAACCAAATTATCTAGAGATCATAACTCGCCTTCACGGTCGCTTTGATTATGATAAGTGGTGAGCATGCCGAGACGTCGACGTCGTGTACAATGTATTGTAGTAAACATTCTCACAACCCAATCCATACCACACCGCTATTCATGCCAACTACCTCTCGTGATCAGCTCGAAGTCGATGCTTCTACGAGACCACTTTGTTGAACTATAGACGCAATGTAGCTATCGTATTGGCAAGAGCGTAAATGATAGATATACAGGTATATAACAGTCGATGGCACAAGCAATGGTACAATACACAATGAGGAAGCTATGATGCGAGGAATGCAATCAATCGAGAAGAATTAGGACACATAAGGATGGAAGAGGGGGTATGTGTAGGATTACTAGGATATGTCATGGAGGAGAAGTAATGGACCAAGACGAGGCGTGGAGTACGGAAGATGGGTGAAGTCTACCGGAACTGAAGATGAAGGACCACTTGGAAAGTATTCGCGTGGACGCAGAAGATGGACGCGAGGTAGACGTGCTCGATCCCGACATTGCCGGGGCAGACGCGCCATTTGGCTCCGGCGGCGTTGGGTGTCTCCATTGAAAGTTTCTGTTAACAGAGGGCACATGGTCAGGATTGAGTGGAAGGTGTGAGCGATTAGAAAAGGGACGTACCCCGACATAAGTCATGACGATCTTCGCAACTTGGAGAGCTAGTTGACCGCGGTTCATGCCTGGTGTGATGGCCAAGCCGCGCTGGAAGTCGAGATGTTCGTAGCCAGGCCACTGGAAATACGTATCAGCATTCATATTCAACACGTATCCTCGTAGAAAGAGAGACATACCACAATGCGAATTTGGATCTTATCGCATGCCAGACCAAGCGGATCGTCCGCCTTCTGGATCCAGTTGGACAAGTTGCCCCTGGCAGCGATGTCCATCACCGAGCAGCCGAAGCCAACAGGAGCACCAAGCATGTCAAATGCGATATGCTGGTTCGACCTCTGTGCGCAGTCGACCTTGGCGAACCCGGTGGGAGTCCAGGTGGGTTGAGGGAGGAGGACGCGGTTGGCTGGGAGCGTGGGACGAGGTGCTTGGAAGATGGGTGGGATCGCTCCCGAAAGTGAGGAGTAGCCAGAGACGGGCATTTGGCGTTGAGCGTGAAGAGACATGTCTGGTGGTGAGTAGAGATGGGTGTTTGGATGCTTGTGAAGCAGGAAGTTCTCGAGGAGAGGACTGAGAAGACTGGTACTGTAGAACACGGAGGATGTGTTTGCTGGAGAGACATGGCGACGACCCCGAGAGCATTTATACAGAGCAGACAGAGCAAAGACATTGGAGAACCAAAGCGTGAAGACAGTTCCAAGCGTTCACCCGAGTGGCAAAGCAAGGCAGGAGGACGGAGTGGCGCGAAAGCGCAACAAAGCACACACACAAAAACGCGCTATAGCCTGTCTCATGTTGGGGTGTTCAGTATGATCATTTCTTTCAGAGAGACGGCTTGAGTGACGTGAGATCGTAGATATGACACCAAAAGCAGATTGTGATCCTCAGGACGGTGACGAAGTGAGGAGTGGGCGCGCAGCGAGGCCAACGAGAAGCATGGGCCTCAGTGGCGTCAAAGAAAACCGAGGGTGATTTCGATCGTGTTCAGGTCCGAGGGTGGGTCCGTCACTGTGACATGTGAAGAGTAGATGAAATATGTGATTCAGTTCTTCACCTCCAACTCGTAAGACAACAATCAGCTTGGGCCACTCGGATGTGATTTGTAACTAGCCATGACGACCGGCGCAAGCACTATTTGGTCCAACGATGAAGCAGAACACTCTTAGATCACAGAAAAGGTCCTGGTATAAAAGCTACTCACTTTTGCATCTGCGCATTGCGAGAAGTTCTGATGATGCAGAAGCTGGCGTTGAATAGAGGACGGTTCAAAGCACTGCGATTCTCAATTAGGAAGATAAGTGCTCAATACGATATTGCCGAGATGCCGATCACTGCGTGCCTGGGCGCCTGTGCCATAGCGACGACAGCTGCGTCTTTGCTGCGTCCTTTGCGTTACGCCGCCATCGCGGCGCGTACTCGCGAGTCGCGCCATGATACACTGTGTTGCTATTGATCACGAGACTGGCAAGGTACATAACGACCATGGTGCGTTAGACTTATTCGCCGAGTATGCCTACAAGTTACAATACACGACGCTCATACAATTTCGTAGACATGTCCAACGTGCAGGGAAAGTTAGATGGTCTGAAGCTTGTCCAGCAAGATGGCCCATTCCATGACTGTGACACCTCTCTTCAACGCTTGCTCTTTAACTTCTTTGTCTCTCGTCTCCTCGCTCAGTCTGTTCATGGCTCGGAGGTGCTCCAGCTTGTAGATCCCCAAGTCGGACAAGATGGGCGCGATATGCAACAACGACGGCTCGCAGTCAGAAAGAATGAGCTCCACGGAGGATGACGTTGTCGCTCTGGCCACTGTCGTCTCCTCTCCTGCGTCAATGGGTACGTACGTTCTCGTCCTGAGGGGCGACATCGACCGGTGCTGAAGTGCCATCTGTCCAGTTGTCGGACTTCCAGAGCTGCGGCCGCTCCCGTTACTGTACGGCGGTGTGTTCGGGAACGTGATCATGTGCTGTTGATGCCATGAACCACGTTCTATGAACACAATCTTCACGACGAAAGTCTTTGCTCTCACCTCGCTACGCTCGTACGACGAGTTGCCCACCGACCCTCTGCGTACTGACGGGGATGCTGGCCGGATCCGGTCAATAGTCTGCATCCTGGGACTGGGGCCCACTTGAGACCCTGAACGACGTCCGGAGCTGGCGTACGGAGCCACCTCTCCCGCCTCCGAGGGAGGATGAGGGATTCTAGGCATGCCGCCGCCTTTCCTCGGTTTCATGGCTACCATGTACTGGTCGTGCAGAGGTTATGTCAAGTCCTGCTTTATGGCTGCCCACACTCACCTCACTCCTTTCGTATGTAGACTCGACTCTGGAACGTTGATGTTCGTCTCCCAGCCTTCTGCTCCCATAGGATTCACCGGAAGGCTGTCGACGATGTGAGTTTCCGGAGACTTCGCTCCTCCCATCGTCATCCGCCCTGCTTCCTCCCAAGCTACTCTGCGCGACTTTCTCTCTCCATAGTGAGATCGTCCTCTGCGGCCCATCCTCCATCACTCGGTGCTCAACTAACTCCATCGACGCCCTCCGTCCGCTAACCTGTCGGACATTGTCCATACTCCCAAACTGATTCAAGCCCAATCTACTGCGCGTCGGGCTTCTCATCGTCTCAGGACTGTTCCTCCTCCCCCTCCTTGTCGTGCCAGACGCCGTGCTTTCCCTCTTGCTCGTGACCTGCAAGTCCACCTCCCCACCTAACATCCGCTCCATCTCGTTGACGTAGTTCCGGTATCCGCTGATGGACTCTTCGTAGTCGCGTCGCCGAGGCCCTCCTTCTTGTTCGTCGTGCCAGTCTGCCGGGAACTCCGTGGGCACTTCGGTGGTCATGGCGTCAAAACGGTCGTCCAGAGCCACACTGGTGGGTGGTGGAGGTGGACGACGTGCGTTGCTCTCATACTGATAGCTCATTTCTGTACCCCAGAGAGCGAAATGAGTATGCGGAAGGGTGTCAGAAGGGGGGGAAGGGGGTTGGGAGAATGGGACGAGGTGCAGGAGCTCAGCGTCGGAACACGAAGAGGGAAGAAGTCTGCGACTCACCGCTCCCCGCTTTCCCAACGTACATCCTCGTCGATTTTTTCCGGACAAGGAGGGCTTTGAAAACGTGTTTATCAAATTCGCAAGCGAGGTTATCGATGAGAGCGTCGGTAACAAAGGGCGAATTGTCGTCAAGGTTCAAAGTCGTGAATGCGGGGTAGTGGAAGGACTACGCGAACAAGACCAAGCTTGCTAAAGCTCGCTTCAGGTAATGGTAGACGACGTATATGAAGGCGAAGCGCAGAAAAATCCGGAGAAGACACCCCCAAGTTCCAACATGCGCATGCAGCATGGAGGGCACGTGTTCACCTCCATCACTGCTTTTCACTGTCAAGAACGGGCTCGCGTCTCGCAGTCGTCACATCTCTTATGAAATGTCGTGTACTCAATCTCCCATCTGCGGTTGTTGACTACTTGCGAACTGTGCAGATCGCGAATGCGCTGTACGAGAGAGTGTTGGAAGGTCTGCGATCTGACATTTGAGGGCGAAGGTGTTTACTCTGCTTTTCATTTTGGCTGGTGCGTTGCTGCATAAAATCCTTATCTCGATTCTCATGCAGCCATCTGATCAAGATTGTCTTCTCTCCGCAGGTTGCGCGGACTGTGCGGAGGGTTCCGTTGCGCTTCCCCCGCAAGCAACGGGCAAGTCGAGTACCCTCTCAGTGATGATCTCATAGCGTAAACGGTGAACAGAGATTGGCCGCCGTCCGTTCCGATCTCATTCGCTCTGCGTTCTCGGATACCCATTGCTCTGTCGTACGACGTTGACATCTAGATCGAGAAGGGTGTCCACTATGCGCGGTCTCCGAGGCTCTGCGTGCTGCAGAACATTGCATTCAGCTCGCATACGCATCGTCTTCTGCAAAAGCAGTAAATCTGTGAGAAAGTTCTCTCATATCGCTCATACTGCGTGAGCTGACTATAGTGTTCTGTCTTCCCAGAACACTGCAGTGGCTATACAGAATCACAGCATGCCTCATAGTTCATCTTGATTACAGAACACTCTGTTGGCATCCCTATACTCAGCCGTGCCCCACTTCGCTACTATTGTCTTCTCTCCTCTTGATGCAGTCTGCCCGGCGACGAGGTGAGGAGTTCAATGGCGCAGCGAGGCTGACGAGGAGCATGGACCTCGGTGGCGTCGAACAAATTCGTACATGAACTCGATCGTGTTGAAGTTTGAAAGTGCGTCCGCCATTGTGACGGTTCAGATGATGAAATGTGTGGTTCATTCTTTCATGTTCAATGAGACAAAACTCAGCTTGGGCCACTGGGACGTGATTGGGTGATGACGAGGAGGACGACGCGGAAGCAAACGGCGCAAGGATTACTCTGATACTGAGGTTGTGAAGATTAAGGTCTTCTCATAACTCCTTGCATGAACTGTGCTTGATTTCTTGTTATGCACCATGCCAGAAGTTCGTTTGACATGACTGGCGAAGCGCAGAATCAAAGCATGTCTAGATTGGGAAAATGAAGGCCCAATAAGGAAGCGTCGGGATGCCGAGGCCTTTGCCGCCCTTCGGCGTCTGCCGACGCGACGGTGACGGTCTCTAAAAAGTCTGAACAGTATCATCACCACCACCACCACCACCACCACCATTGTCTCGGTAGACATCGCATCGATTCTTGGCTTACTGGATACAGTCCGAAAGATCGAATCATGTGCGTAATGAAAGCATGTCTCCACCGTCTGAGAACTGACGCTGTTCACAACCAGCGGCTTGTAGCAAGAAAAGGCATGCTGAACACAAATCCTTCTGTGATTCACTCCATGGTCAATCGGGCGAGGCGCAGGTCATCCATGCATCTATAGCGGGCAGAAATCAGTCCTCGTGTGAGTAAAACGCCAAGCTCAATAACGCTCGAAGCTCAAGCAATCGGATGCCAGCATGTTGCGTCGTCCGTGAGGGTGTCGAGCACGGTCTGCGGAGATCTTCCTCGGATATCTCTCGTCAAGTTGTCAGTTGGTGGAAGGCTGTGATGGTCCTGTCACTGGGTGCATGCCTGGAAACAATACACATTCCAGCGGCAACGGCCGAGTCCCATAAGAGGCATCCTGCAGTCCTGCATCTTGCGGAACGAGAAGCCAGCCTTCCACACGTCCTTCAAACCCAATAACCAGTGATGGCCTCACCTCACGTATATATACCCTCATCACGCGACACATCCCCTTTGTTCTACAACCACCACCATGTCCACTCGCCCATCCCAGCACACTGACGCATTCGCTGTCGTCGCCGTGTCCAACGTCCTCGGAGGTCTCTTTTCGACCCTCCAAAACATCGTCGTCAGCACTGGCGTTTTCATTTGGGATTTCTTCCTTGCAATCTTCAACTTGATCACTCCAAACCATCCGTCAAATCGCGTCGTACCACAGGGATATGCGGGCGCCGGTGGTCTTTGGCCCAAGTACGTCCCTGCTGGACCGGGTGATAGCAGGTGTTCGTGCCCTGCATTAAACGCTATGGCGAACCATGGTAAGTACAGTTCGCTCTCAGGAAGCACAACGCAGCTAATCCTTGGCTCAGGCATTCTTCCCCACGACGGCAAAAACATCACTTTTCGTCAGCTCAACGCCACTGTCCGCTCTACCTACAACTTCGCTCCCTCTTTCTGCTACTTCGTTCCAAACCATATTGCGACCATCCTGGATCGCAGCTATTGGACCGGCGTCTTCGACTTGAGTGACATTGATGTCCATAATGGTATCGAGCACGATGCTTCTCTGACGCGTGAGTGAAACATCGTTGTTGTGCACGTATATGGTCTGATCCATTCTTTATCCAGGTGAAGATAGTATTTGGGAGCGTGATCAGGGCAAAGTTTCGGTCACCCTCACCGAAAGACTGCTCAAGAGCGGCACCGGGCCCAACGGAGATCTCACGCCAGCAGATCTCTCTCGTCTCCTCGCTGAACGTCGCGCAGAGTCTAAAGCGAACAATCCGCAATACAGCCAAGCCCTCCAGCACGCGTTGTTCGGTAGCGCCAAGTATGTTCAGAGCTTCTCCTTCATCTTGTTCAGATAGCTCATCTCTCTCCACCGCAGCTCATCGACCATGCTCACGATATTCGGCGGAAAGGTGGCTGATCTTCGTCCGTTCTTATTGGAGGAGCGCATCCCTGACGATTGGCAACCTCGTACCACCACTCGCATGGGCCTCACTATGGCCGCATTTAATGGTACCGTGCTTCCGGTGGAGCTGGGGATCAAGAAGTTCACTGTGCCCAAAGCGAAGGCTAAAACTGCTTGAAATGTACTGTCAGATACGCATAATGCTGATATCATTCTTATTTCTGCATGGCAGTCGGTACTCCTTGCGAGCAGGAGAGGGTAATACTACGCTGCCAGTGGGTAATACGCGTGCGCGAAGAAATCTCGCAGCATGGCATCTATGAAGACGGACATCTCTGATCGCCGTCATCTTTCGCCATCAGGTGGACCTCATCACGCATCCTAGACCATCGGACTTCATTTCTTGGTCGAGGTCCTGACAGGATCTCTCGCGTACACCAATTTCTGCGCGTCTGTTACGACTTCATGCATGGAAACATTTTCCTCGTTCGCAGAAAGATGATAACCAGCTTACGTTTCATAGCATCGCCGCTATACATAAGATTGCTCTGATCCTTCGAATTTTTGGATACCTTTGACCCCCACAGCCCTTAGCATGACCTTCGCCACAACGGCTCTGGCTCGCATCGTCGGAGGCGCTGTCTCCTCGGGTCAAAGCCTCCTCCTGATCCTTGGGCTGCTCATATGGGACCTGGGTCTGACGCTGCTGAACCTCTTGCTGCCAGCATTACCTCCCAATGGCGTCGTTCCTGCAGGCAAGGCGGGCGCGGGTGGATTATGGCCTACGTACATCCCACCGAGCACCGAAGATAGTAGGTGCTCGTGTCCCGCGTTGAACGCGATGGCGAACCACGGTGCGTCTTCCCATTCTACTTCCACCGCACACAATCTTACAGAGACTTGGTTTTGTCCATAGGCATCATCCCACACTTAGGCCGGAACGTTACCTTTCGCTAGCTCACCACTGCACCTCAAGATACGTACAACTTCGCGCCGACGTTCTGCATTTTCGTCCCGCACACCATGGCTGAAATCTTGGATCGGAGTTATTGGACGGATCGGTTTGATCTGAGCGATATCGACGTACACAATGGAATTGAGCATGATGCGTCGTTGACTCGTAAGTTCCCACTTCGCCTGTTCTTCGTAATATGAATTTATGTAGGTGCATTTGCGTAGGCGAAGAAGCGTACTTCGAACCAGACCAATCCAAGGTATCTGTCAAGCTCGTGGAAGAAATGTTGCGAAGCGGAACGGGGCCGCAGGGAGACCTCACCATCGCCGACCTCTCTCGCGTCTCGGAACGACGAAGGGCAGAGGCAAAGAGGACGAATCCACAGTTCAGCTTGTCATTCAGCCATAAGATGTTCGGTAGCTCCAAGTACGTATTTCTGGAGATGTTGTTCGTCACCGTGGCTTGACTGAGACTGACTGCTAATGTAGCTCGTCGACGATGCTCACGACCTTCGGAGGGAAGGTGGCGGATTTGAGGAGTTGGTTAGTGCATGGGCGGATTCCGGAGGGATGGCAGCCAAAGACGAACGCCCGGATGGGTGTGTCGATCTTGCAGTTCAACGCCACAGTGTTCCAAGTGGAGTTGGGGATCAACGAGCCTAATGACGGGACGCGCAAGAATGCACGGACTGCGAAAAGGGTCTGACTCGGAAGGCAGTGATAGCAGCACATAAGGATAGCGCCGCAAATACAACAACGGACATGAGAGTACAATGGACATTATGTCTGCTCTGTGATGACCACCTTCTTCCTCTCCGCCTTGGGCTTGTTCTCTCCTGCACGAGTGTGTTTCCTTCTTCGCTCTTCCTTGACGCGATGGGCCTCCAACATCGTTGTTTTGAGTTGTGCTGCTTTGTGCACGGGTTTGGGTATGTGTCGGCTCCTACAGCACGTACATGGAACACGTGAGCAAACAACACAATATGACGACGAGAAAGAATGCGCACCTCGACACTTTTGAAACCTGAGCATCCATCTTCCACTTCTCCTTGAGCCGTTCCCTGTACTCCAACGCCGCGCGTTCGCGAGAATCGATGATACCCAGTTTTTCGTGAGCTTTGGCTTTCCAGATACGCAGGTTACCATCGTCCGAGCCGGACAGCACGAATCGCGCGTCGGCTGTGAACAGCGTTGACATCACTCTGTATAAGCCAAATGAGCAACTACCGCGCGCTAAGGTGGGAGGATAACTTACCGTTGCATACGTTTCGTATGATACACCTCTGGCGCCGTGCCCTGCCCCTCCTTCCATATCCTCACTGTCCGATCCCACCCTCCACTCACGAAATGTGTCCCCGTAGGACTCCAATCACAGCTCATCACCGCCGACACATGCGCCTTGTATATTTGCGTCGGATGTGTCAACGAGCGGATGTCGAATGTATACAGGTTGTGATCCTCCGAGGCGAGGAGGACGGAAGTGGGGAAGGTGGGCGACCATGAGAGGCTGTTGCTCCGCATCTGCATGATGACACGACGTTCGGCTTTGCCAGTGCGGATGTCGTAGAGGGTGAAGGTACGGTCGGAGCCGATGCTGGCAAGGACGGAAGATTCGGAGAGGTTGAATCGGACGGCGGAGATGGTTTCGGAGGAAGTGGGGAAGGTGAGGTTGGAGATAGGAGCGCTCCTGGAACGAGAAGGTATAAGTGAGAATATTCGGCACAAGAAAAGAATGATCGTACTTTGTTTCGTCCCATACTTGTACGATGTTTGAAGCTGTGGCGAAGAGGGGGTCGGAACGATGATGGTCTATCGAGCTGAGTGAGGGTTAGGATGGGTCAAGCCTGTAAATGCCATGAAAGACTCACTTAAAAGCGGTCTTTCCAGGGAAAACACTCAGAGGCTTGCGTGGCTGGGAAGGAAGTGAGGAGATGTTGAGCAAAGGAGAGTTCCAGGAGTACTCACCTCTGAAGGACCTGCACCATTTTCATCTACGTCTCGGAAGTCCCACAATTTGACGTTCCGATCCACACCACAGCTGAGCAGTCTGTTGCTGTCAGCAAAGGTAATACCCGTAATCTTTCCCTTGTGCGCGACGTCGATCCGCATTTGTTGGGACTTCTTGATGATGTTATGTACAATCAAGCCTGCAAACAAGTGATCAGTATTTGCAGCGACCTAGGCAGAGAACCACACGCACATACCTCCATCCCAGCTGCCACTCGCTACCATATCCAGCGTACCAGGCTGCCTCGCCATGCACTCTACTGCATCAACGTGGCCTTCCAGAGCCCCGATGAACGGTTTGGCGAATATCCGTTCCATTTTTGCGGCGTTGAGTGCTCGTGTGCGCTCTCGGGCGCGCGAGAAGGGGTGCATTAACGGGTCAAGGTTTCGCGATTTCGGTGTTGGATCCCCTGGTCTGGTCGGTAGATGGGCTGAGGGTGCATGTTGGAGGACGGAGATTTTCTGCGAAATGTATGTTTAGAAGTGTATGAAAATCCTCGTGTAAATGACAAGCTTACCACCATCTTGCCTCAGCTTCTGACCGATGATACAAGTTAAAACAGTCGATGGATTTCCGAGATGGCTGAAGATGAATGAACACTTTAATGGATGAACACAGTCGGCGAGGTGGAAAAGGACGTTGAAGAGTGCCAAGATCAAGTTTTCTCAAGAAGGAAATTCTGCTTACGTAGTCGCCCACTGTCCGTTTTGGGACGCGATTTCGCTTGCAGTGTCCGAGACACAGCTCTGCTTTCGACTACCACATCCCATCCTTCTTCCCTCTTGCTCTCCTCTTCTACGCTCAGAATCACCGTTTATATTATGTCTGACTCCGAAGGCGACTTCTCCGACGAGCTGCTCGAGCTCGCTGGTGCCACTGGCGAGAAGAAAAGACGAAAGCGTCAAGCTCAATCCAAGCCGAAGCGACAAAGGCCCGAGTGCGCTTTATTTATTCCCTTGTGTTCCTTCAAGAGTGGCCTTCTTACGCTTTGATAGTATCTCTGAGTCGGAGGCAGAGCAACCAGAGAGTGAAGAAGAAGCAGTACAGACAACGAATCCTTATCCCCTTGAAGGCAAATATACGGACGAGTATGACAGAGAAAGGTACTGTCTTTGTCTCTGCGCATACATATACGGTCGCTGATTTTTGTTGGTATCTCGTAGACTTCTTGGTCTGTCCGAGATTGAACGCGAAGATATCTTGGCCCAACGACAAGAAGAGATCCAAAGGATGCAGATGAAGAGTCAACTGAGCCAGATGGTTCGGGACCAGAGCGGGCGGAAGGATGACAGCGTGTCGAAGGCGGCCAAACGTGCGTAACGCTGCGTCATTGACTGTATGCGGAGACTGACAGATACACAGGTTCTCATGCTCCTCGAGGCGCCACTAAGGAGAAGTCGCGTAAATTGGACGAGCTGAAGGCGAAGCGGAAAGCGAAAGGAGAGAAAAAGAAGGTGCGCTATCCATGTCTGCTTTCTGAATCACAGATTCTAAGGCGCGTTTTCGAAGACGAGGTCAGACTCACCGAGCCGTGCCCGTTCGTCTTCACCGATGGACATGGAAACTGATGACGACGAAGAAGATGGCCAAATCACGAAGTATGACGAGCAAGAGGAGCGAGAACGTCGTCTATATGGTGAAAAGTCTGCTCCAGAAGACGAACCAGCAACAATATGGGACTTGAACCGGATCAAGCTTACGCGGAATACAGTGGCCAAGTTCTGCATGAGGTCTTGCTTTGAGGAGCTCTTGACTGGTGAGTCCTACTTGCGCAATGTAACATCAGCTCTCTCATACGTTTGCAGGTGCCTGGGTGCGGTATCTCATTGGTGTCGATGATCACAAGAATCCAACATACCGCGTCTGCGAGATCACCGGTACGAGCGATCTGTTTTTAGGTCGCTCAGTGTGCTGACAATTCGGATCAGGCCTTGGTAGTGAACGCGTTAAGCCGTACCAAATTGACAACGAGACAGTAGCCCAAGATTTCATCCTCAAACATGGCGACGCTTCCAAAAACTGGGGCATGGACAAGATCTCGAACGCCAACTGGACCGAAGTAAGCCGACCATTCCTTCGTCTATATCAATCTTCTCAGAGAACATCAGCGCGAGTTCGACCGTCTAGTCAAGGTGTGCCAGCAGGGCAATATCAAGCTGCCTACCAAACGCCAGGTCGAGAAGAAGGCGGCACAATTGGAGAAGCTATTGAACACAGATATCACGGAGGTCTGTATGACCCAGCTCACGGTGATGCTGACCTGTCTGAACATTTTCTTGACGTCCACCAGACTGAGATCGCTGCCATGATTGCGCGCAAGAAGCAGCTCACTGCCGACAAGCGGAGCAACGCTGAGCTCACCATAGAGCGTGCCCGGCTCAACCAAGCACTACATTTGGCTCAGAACCGACAAGACGAGGACGAGATTCTAACTCTTCGGGAACAAGTGGCTGCCGTCGAATCAGAGATTGCTTTGCGCGACAACGCCATTCGACCACCGGAGTCGCTGACGGACAAAGTTGCTCAAGTGAACGAGCGCAATCGCAAGGCCAATGCTGAAGCTACTCGGAATGCTGAACGACGGGAAGCTGAGCGCAAGAAGAGGGAGAAACTTGCCGGGACGAATGGGACCGCTACTCCGACGACTACATACGATCCTTCTGCGCGTCTCAAGACTGTTCCGAAGATGTTTAATCCAAGGTTTGTGTCCTGTTTTCCTTGCTTCCCCTGCTGTTACTCGTCATCTGCATCTATCGGTCGTTGACACGTGCTCTCTTATGCTCCACCTTCGTCTGCTTGACTACGTCCTTCAGGTCAATACCAGGAACACCCACACCTGGTTCCAAGCCTGACTCTGGGTCTCCACGATCCGCCTCGCCGCTATCAGGTACCAGCCCGTCCAAAGGCATCACACAGTCGAAGTCAGCTCTGGCCAACTCCATGTTCGACGCCGTGGACGTCGACTTGGGCGATTTCTAACGTAAGACTCCTTCCTTTCCCCACGTCGTCATTCTCTCTTGCTCTTTCGGACACCTCCTGCATCTCTTCCGCTCCTCATCGGGGTACATAGATACCACATATCGTTGCTTCACTTACTTGTACATCTACCTCTAAGCTCATTCATTGGCACGACGAACGCCCCCTGTAGTTGGTCACCTCGGGAATAATACAAGCATCGGCTTCACTTGAACAGCAAAGTACATCAGCTCGCGAAGGAAGAGGCAATGACATTGACGACATGATAGGCGTGACACTGCGTTACAAACCATTTGCCGATGTCACAAAGACTCTTTCGTGACCGCGACCTGCGGACGTCTGTGCAACTCTGTGCAACGCAACCACTGTGTCACACATCTTTATATCATACTCCTTCCTATCAACTGACCCGTTACTTACAAGAACATCTCATTTGGACGGTATCCCAGACACATCTCTCTGGTCGTCTCGAAGACGGTCCGAATGTCCGCTCACAGTCACAGTGGAGCTACCGCTTTGCGTGGCAGGGCTAATCAAAGGCTTCACAATCGACCATTCGTGCCAGAGCCCATGTTGGCAAGAAGGTGAGTTCTTCGAAGCCTGCCACTTACATCGATGACTCATTGCTATCTTATTCCTACAGCTGATTGAAACTCGTGGGACTAAGGTTCATCAAGACAGTGAGTTATTCGAAATCTGTCACTTACACTGATGTCTCATGACCATCTGGCTTCTAGAACAGTTGGACGAAAATACGAGAACCCTGCTCCGCTCCCACTGGCAGTTCCGAGCTCATAAAAATGGACCGTGCCCATCGAATACAGCGTATGTATTGCATCTTCCCTGTGCCAGTGAGGAAGCATGTTGGGCTCCATTGGGGCTTCTTCTCGTGCCTGCGTGAGATGTTCGTTGCACTGTAATAGCACACCAGCGCGCAGTAGATCCCTGGGCGGTAGTAGAAGACCCCCAAGACGTTTATAAGGATTAGAGAAGGGATGGAGCAATCGGTTTCCGCGACGCTACCGTCTCTTTCCTCCATGAATACCAACATTCTGTACGGAACAACAGAGCAGTACGTCACAGCCAGAGCTGGGATGGTGAGTATCATAACACTCGCATATCTTATACAACTGACAAGTGCCGCTGCGATAGTACGCGTCAGGTGAAGTCGGCGTGTAGATTGACTTCGGTGATGAACTCACGCACGTTATCAGCCGCACCTCTAGCTCTCGTGGTAAGGAACGAAATAAGCACGAGTTATCTCAATTCTCATTGGACCCCCAATCAAGATATACGACTACCTGTTGACACTGCCATCCGAAATAAAGTACATATGGCCTTCGCAAATGAGCGTTATGAAAGTCCTTTATTTCATGACAAAATACCTTATTTTCTTCGATATCACGGCCGCTGTATATTGTGCGTATCTTTTCTGTGTCTTCATCAAAAGCTCAGCTCAGCTCACAGACAGCTGGATGCCGAATAGATCATAGAACACCTGGCCTTTCACATCAAGAGTGCAGAGTATTCGTCTCAACAGCCAATTGTGAGTCGGTCTCGACTTTCTCTGGTCTTCGACGCAGTTTTGACCGCTCAATCGTAGGGATGCTTTTAGTCGGTGTCGCTATAGCAGAGGGTCTGTGATTACATGACTTCATTTGTGACATTCGTTCCTGACGGATGTTCAATCAAGTTATCATGATGATGCGCACTTGGGGGCTCTGGGAGAGATCGAAGCGTGTGGCCATGATTCTAGGGACCATGGCCATGGTTGCATTTTTCACAGCCCTCCTTACAGAAGGCCTGTTCACTAGGTCACTCACGTGTAAGCTTACGAGATGTCCTTTCACAGTTTTCATGACGCTGATGCACTCTGGCAGTCGTCTCCTTCCCACCTCCAAGCCAGCCGTCTTGTTTTCTTCTGTCGGGGAACCGCCTTATTGTGATCAATCCTGCCCTCGTCATGATTGTGGAGGCCGGTACGCCGCCGCATATCGGCTTAGCTCAATAATGCTCACGTTTTTATCAGGTGTTTTCTTGCTGACCTTGGTCAAAGCCCTACGTGATGGTATGTTTGTTTCTCTTTCTTTTGCAGCGCATATCCAGACCCATGGACAGATCATTTGAGCCTCCTCGTATGGAGTCAAAGGACCAACAGTCTGATATACGTGTTTTACCGCGATGGTCGGTAATCTCTGCATAGCTGACTTGCTCTGCCACTGAAAACAGCTGTACTTAGGACTCTCTTCTTACGTCTATTTGCTTGGTACCGTATCCATTGCACTCGAGCAGATTACTCGCGTGACTCATTACCATGTTCTTCCAGGAATCACCCTTTTCAACCTTATTGTGATGATTGCATTTCCGGTTCGTCATCGTGCAGTCTGCAGTTTGAACAGTAACAAATGCCATCCTCACGTATTTCCCTTCAGGCATACGGCACAGATCTAGTAGTCGCGTACGTCAGACAAAAGGTGATGTCCCTTGAGAACGAGCCTAACACCTTCCCTAGGATACAACGGGTCTTTCACTCATGCATCTCTGCACGTGTCATTATCAATCTGCGAGAAGCTGCAGAGCAGGAGAACGCCACATCTATGTTCGATTGGACCGGATTCGCAGACGTCGTCTTTGCTGATGCGCTGGCAGAAGGAAGGACGTCTCAACACGGTGAGGCCTAGGGTCCTAGTGAATTTGTCTGTTTCCTGGCATAGCTGACTCGATAGCTTCAAATGCGAGGTCATGCTATGTAACAACACATACAACATCCTATCCATGATTTTACTCCTCCCTTCACAACGCTTTCTCGGTACCGACGAGCTGTACTGAGGCTATACAGTAAGTGGATCTATGCGAACCGAATGGATTGACATCTTGGTCATCAAGTTGCTGCTGAGCGAGACCCACTCCGAGTCATTCATTGGCACGTCGGCGACGGTCGAATGCCTCCCTGTATTGATCACCTCGAGGATAACATGTTGCCGATTGATGAAAGAAACTAGACATGCCCGCCGCGTCGTCAAAGGACTGTTCGTTCTCAGTCGACTCAACAAGTTCGCAGTCTTGAGAAGGATTGTCGGTGGTACAATCCTTGTAATTGACATATTGACAGTACGTAACCGATTTGTCTCGTTTACGTTTTGGAACCGAACCGGAACAACCCTGAGGCCTGCACGCCGGTGCCGCCTCTGCATGGCGACTCATTTGGCGAGTGCCACTTGGCAAGAGCTTTACAGTACATAACTTGTAAGTCAAACTCGCACTGGATGTCGACGTGACTTACCCTCATGCACTGGTACAAGAACCCGAACTGGTAGTGAAGACCGACTCTCCTCGATCGTGGTGCACAGGAGAAGGGAGACAATGGCCGCACAATGTAACCTGTAAGGCCAACTGGACACTTTCCAAAGACCGAATCTCACAACCCTTGTTTCACAGGGATTCCTCGCAACCAAAACACTTGCACGGGGCCTCGTCCGATCCTGTACTCGACCCAACGTACTCCGATGACAGCATTATCTCGAACCCAGCTTTGGACAAGCTGAATGCTGGCAACATTGTCGCACAGCTACCCGAGGAGCTCGTGGTAGAAATCTTGCTTCTGTTGGTGCAGAGCTGTTTCGTGGAGGGATACCGGGCTCGACGTCTGTATCGCTGGCGCAAGTACACGTTACTCTGTCGCAGATGGCGGGAGATCGCACTGGACTGCCCGACCCTTTGGCGAACGATACATGTCAGGTCTCGGACGTTATTTCCAGCACCCGTCGACCCAGCGACCATCTTCCCTCCTACGTCTTCCGTCATGCAGTTAATGCGAAGGTCCAAGATCGTCCCTCTCCATATCATGATTCACAACACTTCGATGCCGCAATGCCTTATACCCGAAGCACATCGGATTTACAGTCTCAGGTTGGGCGTCAGCGGAGATATGTCCATTACAGAGTTCCTGCGAAACTGTCAGGATTCATGGCATCCCCACAACCTCGATTCCATTCAAGTCTTCAATCTGGATGGCCCGGATAACATTGAAGAGACTATACTATGTCATCTTCGCTGTTCTCTTCCATCCCTCCGCAATCTGCATACCTCGGGTTACCCGTGTAGCGGCATCCTCCCTCTCCTCCGTCCGACGCTGCAGTCATTGAGGATGACTATCTGCCGCGTTGACATGAACAGGGAGTTTTTGCATGCTCTGGGAGAGATGTCATCGTTGGACGATCTTTACTTGGAAACCATCGCCCCTGATGAGGACGACGGATCAGACGACTTTCCGGAAAATGCACCCCAAGTTAACCTGCGATCCCTCCGAACTTTTCAGCTAGCGATGCATCCACAGATCCTAGACTCGTTTATCAGATGCCTATCAATACCCTCCGTCACGTCGATGGTGCTCCTGTTGACACCGGACATCCCGCGTAGGTCTGCACTCGGAGACGACTCCGACGAACGAGATATTGTGGCTCGCAACGCCGTTCGGTCCCTTTTCCGGATGCTACAAACCGCCGTCATCATGAAATCGTGTGTCCTGAAGACCCTTCGGCTCCAGACAGACACGGTGATGATGTGTCGCCCTGGTATCCCAAGCATCGAGCTCTCCACCGAACAGGACGTTCCCCCGTTCCTGTGCTTTGGCAGCACTCGCGGGTTCACTGGTGGCTTCCTTGATGCGTTCTGCAAGGGTGTACCCCGTGCAACCATCCGCAATGTCAAAGAGCTGTTACTCGATGAAGACCAGCATGATTGTCACGCTACGCTTCCGAGCTCGCTGCATGGCATTGAGGTGCTACGGTACTCTACGCGGTCACAATTCGTGTGGGATCTTCCTCGCGCGCTATGGGACGACTTTGATTACCTTCGCGAGCTCATAATCATCGACGACAATGAGCTGAAGGTGCTTGAGTTGATACAGCTCATAAGTATGCGCCGCGACTTTGGAAACGATAGACTGAAGAAGTTCGTCTTGAAGACCATGGTGGACCCGACTGATGATGATTTCCGAGGGTGCGAGATGGAGGTTATACTGCTCTGGGACGGCGATTGCGATTCTAAACGTTCCCCAGTTCTTAGAATCCAATGAAACTGTTTATCTTCATGCTTCTTCAAGTTCAGATCAAGTCGACGACCATGCCATGATAATTCAGAGGACGTCGGGAAGTGGCATGATCACTCAGAGAGCTCCAGAAACTACGTCTCTACATACTGAGTCACATGGATCCGGCCAGACGAACATTGGAGTTCAGAGTTCTGCTCTGACCGGGCACAGTTGTGTACATCATCATGTTGTCATCATGCACATGCACAACGGCAATTCGACCGTGGTAGCTGAGCACTGAGCGTTGAGTACGTTGAGTACTGAGTACTGAGTAGTACTGAGTGCCGAAAGGTGCCGAAGGTGGCTCCCCGCGCGCTATGCCGCGCGCAAGGTTACCGTTGCTAGGCTGTATGAATTTCAAACTGAGATCTGAGCCTGACATTGTTTCAAGCTTCACAGTCTCTTTGCGCCGACTCGTGTCTCTTTCTGTCACACTGGAAGCTCTTGATTCTCTTCATCAACACGGCCCCACGTTACGACGTCTTCTGTCAAGCTTCGAGTTGACAAACGTTCTCGTTGATTGGCGCGATCCGCTATCCTTATTTTCTTCAAACCGGTTAAGTACTTGCGCGGCGTAGCACCCTTGGTAAGCTAGCTTCTCCCCACATCTCAAATGTCGTCTTCCCGTTGATGACCCAGCGCCCAAAGTACTGCTCTCTGCGAGCGATGGCTTTAGGCATTGAGCAGTTGACACCCGCCGTCTTCGTCATCCTGAACACTGCCGCTGTGTACTTCGGAACCTCGCCTCCGACTTCATCAACCCAGAAACAGAGAGACGCGTATTTGAGTTCAGGAGACTTGCTGTCGCAGTCAAAAAACCCTTGGGTGGCGTGGTATCTGAGAGAGGTGCGGGCTCGGACTCTTTACAGCGGTTTGCAAATATAATGGCAGTAGGCCGGGAGAGAAGAAGAGAAGAGGAAACGAAAGACTTAGTGATCAACGACAGATCGCCGCCTACGACGTCATAGGCGCTCTGGACTTGGTCCGATCGCGAGCCCAATGACGCAACCCTTTCCCCGCCTCTCCCCTGCGTGCGTCGAGGCCTGTTTTCACTAAGTCTTTCGTTCGTTCTCTTCTCTTTCTCTTTCTCGAGGCGTTCACTGCCATTATGTTTGCAAAGCGCTGTAAAAGTGTATGGTTCGCCACTGATCGCATGCATCTACTTAGGCACTCAATTTTGCATTTGGCGCATGCGAACTGTACACTCTGTTTTCTTTGGCCTATCCGCTACTGCAAATCCCGATATTGCAGTCAATGCTACTGTCGACCTCGCGCACGGCCCCGACTGGCTCCGACCTATCGCTCTCTCCCATGTTTGTGCTTGGGTCTTGCCTGACGTGCTATGGTGCATACATTCGCTTCACTTGCTTTCGCGCCCTTGGCCGTTTCTTCACTTTCGAACTCGCCCTGAAGGACGACCATCGGCTCATCACGACCGGTCCATACGCCATCGTTCGACATCCGGGGTATTCTGGCATGCTCGTATTGATCATTGGGAATATGCTCGCGCTTTTCAGTCCGGGAAGGTGGTGGATGGAATGTGGAATGTGGCAGACGAGGCTGGGGCAGTTGATGGCCGGAGGCGTTGTGCTGCACGAGCTGGCCCTGATACGGATTTTGCTTTCACGGGTGTCCAAGGAAGACGAGATCTTGAAGAAGGAATTCAAGGAGCAATGGACTAGTTGGGCCAAGAAAACACCGTACGCTGTAATCCCATACGTGTGGTAGCTTAGAAGTGGCGCAAAAATGCGAATGCGATCATCCCCTCCTTTTACGCAGGCAGCGAACGTTCGGGTTCTACTTCATCGACATCACTAGTAACCATGACAGCAATGCGGGATTTCTTCGGCTGGCTGGCTGGACCGCGCGACGAGTGCTTCCAGTGGTGCAGAATGTCCAACTCTTGCGGCGCGTGAAAATAGCTGTACGTTCTCCATGCATCCCCTTCCGCAGTACTATCGTCGAGACACTGTCATCAGGATCATGCTGCATCAACGAGAGAGGCCATGGATCGAACGACGAGTATCATATGGAACGACATGGCATTAGAAAACAGGTACACCACCACTACCACCAGTGACACTCAAGTACCCTCGTCTTCGGGCATTATACAGATGAGCACCTAGATGATCCAAGTTCTCCTCTTGCCAATACCGGTCGTCGTCCTCGCCGATTTCGGTTTCGAGCTGCACAGGGAACGGGGTCCCATGTGGAGAAAGCTCTTAGGCTGTCATATCCCGCGGAAGATTTCCATTGACGAAATAAGCCTTGATGACGTCTGCGAGATTCGTCGACGGTCTAAGAGATCTCTGTGAGAGAACATGGGATCAGACGTAGATGAAGCAGATAACAAGACGTGCCAACCATTTTCACTTTGGAGCATTCCGAGAAGAATTGCTTATACGCTATTTCGGCGGAGAGCAGCCATTCTCTCTGCAAGCGATACGAAGGCTTGCCTGTATACAGATTCTTAAATTCGGTTTGTGGCCGAAGAAGCTCGAATTGGGTAGCTTACTGGACCATGAAGAAGCGTCAACGACATCGCCGATCACGACGCGGCCAACGCGCTCTGGAAACCTGGAAAGTCATAAGCAGCTATGCTGAGAACCTGCCAAATCACGCTCACATATTGACCAAACAGTGTCCTATGATAGCCCCATAGGAATCTCCAATGAAGTGACTTCGGACGAGTGTCAGCGGGACATAGGCTGTAACGACACGAGGACCTGCATTGGTGCATCCTTCCCATCCAGCTGGGCCTTAATCATCTCCATATCTCTCACTACAGAGGTGGTGCCCATATACTTGAGATGCTGTGTCCTTGGCAGTGCGTCTACGGCGCGTGCTTGAGGAAGAATGATTTGACGGAGCTCCTGGGTGGTGACGTTCAGAGGAAACTGGTATCCAATATCGAGAACCGTGTTGTGCATGAACGTGGCGTGAGTGTAGCGCGGATTATTGGTCAACTTCCCTCCGGCGGTCATATGAGTGAAGCAAGAGACCTTGGGTCTAAGAAAGCGCATAGTCAGATCAAGCGATGTATCACGTCGAAGAAAACTGACTCTGATTCTCCTGTCCCCCTCGCATCGAACCCGACTATGTCGTAACCCTTGCCAACCTACTGAGAGACTCGTCGTTAGTGGGCACTTACGGCCCAGAGAGACTAGAACATACCTGCGACCAGAGGATGTGCGCATGCCGAGTCACGAACTGCTTTCGTAAAGCACCAGGAGCACCTGGGTGGAATAAGAGCGTGCCTTTGCTAGGTTGATTGGTCGCTCTGTACCGTCCCAGAGCAACTTTGTCCCTGCCTCTGGATCTGCATAATCTTTGGGAACACTGGACGGCACGAAATAATGAGCATCATCGTCTTGCAAGGCTCTGTCAGAAAGTGAACGCAACACACAGGATATGCCCACAAGGCTCTAACTTGGAGAGGTCTTCCTCCCCCACACACTGGAACCATCTCATTGTTCCAATTTTCTCATTCTCCCACCTCCAAGTACCCTCGTCTCCACGCGGCCCACTACATAGCCTGACTCCCTTGCCATCGCGTGAACCAAACATCGCGAGAGCCGTTTGGTCCCCGCGCGAACCACGGACCACTGAACCCGTAGTCGAATAGCTTCGCGATGAAGAGGATGACGAGTCCGAGGATAATCACAGTCTTCCAGGTTTCAGTGAGGCCTAATGAGGTTCGGCGGCGGGCTCGGAGGAGGAGAGTAGAGAGGGCCAGGTCCAAGCCAGGT
>RWJN01000166.1:0-61779 GCA_004332605.1 Steccherinum ochraceum | reverse complement strand
ATGATACTGTCTGGTAGGAAATGTCCGAATTCTTGCTCTTTTGCTGATGATGCAGCGATGCTTGGATCTGCTACTCTTGGGTTTGTAGCTGAGGTCAGTTTTCCCTACGTCCTAGCGTGCGAGAGAGCTGTTCTTACACGCTTCGTTTGCAGATTCCTCGCTACGCGAAGTTAGCAAGACAGTCAAGTCTCCAATGACATGCAACCCCCAGCGCATTTGTCGATAGCACAACGATGACTCTGGAGATTATGAATCGGCATATATACGAAATAGTCTTATGTACTTCGGGCTTTGAGTAATTACTATGCTTTATGAACAATGGAAGTGGTAGAATGACTATAGAGAGTTAGCTTCACTACAAAGGACGAAGTAATGTGGACAGTCAAGCGAGCCGTAAACGACCGCTGAGCATAGTGTAAAGTGCAAGAAATAGCAAGTCTAGAATAGAGCAAGAAATCCCGACTTCAACATGTCGGGATGCACAACGCGATAACAGGAGAGCAAGACAGCAAAGACGACAGACGGACTATGCACAATGAAGGAGGTAAGGGGATGTGGTCATTACCACCACCCAGCCGCAGCTGCTTCCGGCAGGAGGATCCGTTTGTAGCGATCTTCGAGGTCGAGTCCCTCACGAGCAGCCTGTGCTTCGAAGACTTTGATGTGATCGTCAGCGCTGGGAAACTCACTTCGCTTCTGCCACGAAGACTCTGTCGTGTCGTATCTGCACGTGCAGCACAATCATAGTCAGACCAGATATGCGGGAAATCGAACGGAACACCCACCCAGCCCACTTGAGCAACCAGATGAACTGCGGCGGTTCTGCTCCGTCGTCAACGTTGTACAGAGAGCGTCCAATGATGCGCTCTACAAAGTACTCGTCTGCCGCTGATATGAAATCCGGATGGTCGCAATCTGGTCGTGCGCAGCGGTCGTCGCGAATTGTGTCCTTGTCTACGTAGCGGTTGATGACTGATAGAAACCGAAAACGTCAGAAATCTGGATGAGTCTCGTACAGAGGATACGTACGGTATGTTTCCCTAGGGAAATAAAACGGTAAGCCTATGGAATGAGCGGGTGATTTCAAGGTTTACATACCGGCACGCTTTACAGGGCGGACATAGGAACTCTTTCCCCTCTTGTAGGCACTCGTCTCCACGACGAACATCCACGCATACATAGTGGTACCAGCAATCGCATCTGGACCGGAGAGATCAGTCATGCAATGAACGTTCTGCTGTGTAAACACTCACATGTCGCACTGGACAAACTATAAAAGAGGGAAGACTATCAGAGACGTGGTTCACAACAAAAATAAGGTATAATCGTACGTCTTTATCTGTAGCTCCACTGCCCAATCTCTCAGGCCAAGTACACGAAATCTCCAGATTCTGAACCTCAGGAGGCACCCTGGGAGGTGCAACAGAAGCGGCCTTGTTGTTCCTACTCTTACCAGCCTTGCCAGTGTTTCGCTGTCGTTTGCTCGGAGGCGGTTCCGTCTTCCTGCGTTTCCGCGACGTATTGGCCGCGTTTCGTTTTCGCTTCGTCTGAACCGAAAGCATCGTGGAAGCCGGGTTGACGGTAGTGATAGGTAGAGTGGATGAGGATGCGACGGCGGAGACAGGTGCAGAGGTCAGAGCGGAGAGGGATGAGAGGGACGACAGGTCCGAGAGATCGGAGCGTTCAGACACAGAGAGAGCACGCTTGCGCGAACCTGCAATGTAACATATTGAGCCAGGTGCCTGCGAACTCGACTATATGCGCTTCCTTACCTTGAGACTGAGCAGGGGAGCCGTCTCTGAAGACAACACCAGCAAATGTCGGTGTCGGCTCGCGCTGTTGCGGTGAGGGAGTGTTGGGGTGGAACTGAGGCGAATGGAAGGACGATTGAGGGGACAGCGGCTCTGCGAACAACGCGCGAGCCAAGAAATCGGAGTCGGTCGACGTGGAGCGGGTGATTGCAGCAGATGGATGAGTCGGACGCCGCACGGTGCTGTCCTCGTCTTCCTCCGGTGGTGGGCTGAAAGGTGGCGGAGATTCATGTGTCGGTATGGCGGGTGAGTTGGGCTCAGAGCCGAAGAGATCGCGCAACTGTCCGATGGATATGTCGGGGTTGGGACTTGGCATGCTGAAGGGAGACGTGTTGCGTGTCGAAGCGGTGGGCTCCGAGGCGCGAGGAGATTTTGAGGATGAGCCGCGACGCGTACTTGAGTTTGTCCTTGGCCGATGGCCATCGCTCGCAACGCCTGGTAACACAAGTGAGACATAGTAAAGCAACGAAGCGCATATACTTACTCGGCGACTGCGAGCGGGACGATTGGCTTGCTGCAATTGCAAGTTAGTAGCGAAAGGAGAGCATTGAAATCGGAAGCATTCACCATCACGCCGAGCGACTCCTTGAAGCCAATCTGCAGGGCGCATCAACTCAGGGCGGAATGGCGAGCTCGGAAATCTCGACTGAAGGCGATTCAAGGCTAAACGGCTCGTCATCAGCTAGGGTCGGCTAAATAGAGCTCAGATTAACGTACACAGCGCTGGAGACGCGTCACAGTCGGGACTTTGACTCTGAGGAGGTGGAGTGCGAGGATCTATCCCGACGTCGACGTGGGCTTGTGGAGACATAGAGACCCCTGTGTCTGTATAGATAGCAGGCGGAATGGAGGGACCGGCACTCGCGTCATGGTGCTCGCGAATGACCGTCTGAGTACTGGCATCCGAGAGGACTGACAAAGAGAATCGGCGAAAGTTTCGCAAGAAGGATGCTTTGGCTCACCTTTGGGAGGAATTTCGACAGGCACGATGTGAGGGCTTGTTGCCATGTCCCGCGTCGGAGGCGCTGGTCACCGTTATCAATGAGCTGAAAGATGGGAGACAAAGAAAGAGAACGCACATTGAGCAAAAGGATCATGGGCTTTCTCCAGTAGCTCATATAAGAGGCACTCCACACTGTCCATTCGATCCCTCAGTGACTTCTCCACAGGCGGTGTCTTTAAGGGCGACCCAGACGGCGACCCGGCGAGGGAAGGCACCATGATCCCTACAGCATTTTTCAAGTGATCGACTTGATCGCTCAGCTGGTGAAGAATCCGAACGTGCATCGAGTGCGTCCCTTCGATATACTTGCCAACTTGACGGATGTCCAGCTGAGACTGCTGCCTGGAGTCAGTGAACTCCTTCAGGAGGTCTTGCATTGTGTGTTCCAAGGCAGCATCGCGCTCCTTCTGAGTGGCGTCGAGGCGACTGAAATTGTCTGCCACGGTCCTCTCCAGGTGCTCGACAGTCCTGCCGAGATTCATGAGAATGCTGGTAAAACTGACGGTGCTGACCGGCTGATGGTGCTGTGGTGGTGGAGGATAGACAACAGGGGTATGTCCTTGCGGATAGGGCTGCGAGGGCCCATGCATGTGTATTTGGGGATGGACCGCATGTCGTGATGCAGACTGATGCACGTATGTTGTTCCAGGAATGTGCTGTTGTGAGCTCGGGCCTGCCACGACCTGCCCGTCGGAAAATCGCCGTCCCATCGCGACGGCATGGTGTTGGTGGTGCCCAGAGGGCGGCTGGTAGGGGTCCATGGCAAGATCTCTGCGGAGTCCGTCTTCGGCGACGGCGGGCGAGGTGTTGAAGCGGCTTTGGTCGTCGATGAGAGCGTCGAGCACGCCGACGACGACGATTGCGAAGAGGGTCAAAGAGTTACCGACGCGACGCGACGCGCCAGGCGCTCCTGCAAATGACTACCACGTGCTGACTGCCTTCCTTTCTGGGTCACGGTGATCCGCTCAAAGAGCCAGCCCCAGCAGCTCAGCTTGAAGCTTTATCGTTCTTCACCGTCGACCACGACGACGCCCTTCGCCAATTTCATCCTCCTCGTCGTTCCCATCGTCGTCGCCGACACCCAGCCTGCCGCCCGCCCTTCCAGCGCGTCGACCGTGGACGTCGCGCCCGTTGCCGTGATTGCTGTTCCGGAAGGTGCTAGAATCTCTTACGACGCACGATTGCAACATTCCCGACTGCATTTGTCAGACTGCGACCCATCCCCGGCAGACGATCTTGACGGGGTTTGACGATTTTCTGGTACAATATTTCAGAGGCAGCTCTTTCCCCACGTCTTCCAGGTCGCCCCAAGTAATAGCAAGGGAAGATCGCCACCGTTACCAACGATGCCCGAGGCCGACCAGCGCAGTGGCCCTCACGCGGGTCTTCCTCTCTTGAGCGGTCCTGCGCCAGACCATCCAGATGTGAGCGACGGGACATGTCGGAGGTGTAAGAAGGGGCTGAATGCGCTCTTCTCGAGAGGGAGAAAGTGTAATCACTGTGGTGCGTTCATTCAGTTCATATCCGATCGCCACATCAATGTGACCTTTCTTCTGTGATTGCATAGGTTTCACATATTGCCAGTCATGCACTGATTATTCCGCACTCATGCCGCGTGAAAGTCACAGTGGCGACTACTACATGCCGGGCCCAGGTCATGACATCGTGCATGTATGCGCCTTCTGCATCCGTTATCTCAATAGTATGTGCACATCAGCCGTTGTGGCGTATCCGCCAGCTTGAGCATGTCTCTGACCCTGTGAGCTGATAGTCACCGCCAAGTCCAAGGATCAACTCAAGAAAGTACCCTTGGCGACGTTGAAGGAATATGCATCTGTATACCATATCCCCGTCAACGGTGTTGTAGAGAAGGATGATCTGATAGACCGACTCATGTCAGCCAGAGTGAGCTACACGTTTGCTCGCTTGCTGGTCTTACTTAACATGCTTGCATCAGGATCGCGGATGCTTGAAGCCTCAGTACGAAGAATACTATCGCACGCACTCTGTGTCAGGTCACTCCGAGCCACGGCGTGGATTCTTCTCTCGAGCAGCTGGCTCTGCCGGAGGTTCAAGCCAAACAACGTCTGGGCAACGACCACCATATCAACCTCGCCAACGCACGACTTCACATCCCAACACCTTCGCTCGTCCAGACCTAGAACCCGACCCGCCTCGACCTCAACAGCAACAACGAGCTTCACAAACTTACACCACTCCTCCTCGCAGTACTCAGTATGCTCCACCACCAGGTCCACCGCCGCCGCCGCCACGGTACAATCCTCCACCAGGACCCCCTCCAAGCGGCATGCCTCATTTCACCTCACGTACAGGTACCGCTGCTCAAGCCAATCTGAACGTTCCTAACACCCCTCGTCCGCGATCGACTTCCATGCCACGTAATCCGCCATCCTCCTCTGCCTCACCTCGTGCTACTTCACCTTCTCCGCCAGTACCCACTCTCGACTCGCTTATCGACATGTCTCCAGACGAGATCTCCAGTCTATCTATCGGCTCATTGAAAGCGATCCTATTCAGGAACCACGTCAATGCTGGCGGAGTCCTCGAGAAGAGTGATTTGGTGAAGAAAGTGAAGACGCTGGTAGAGGATGAGAGGTTGGAGCGGGCAGAGGCCATTCGACGAGCTGAGGAGGAAGAGCGGGAGATGTGGGCCATGCGAGAGCGGGCACGAGAACGGGAACGAGAGGAGCAAGAGCGAAGGGAGCAGGCGCAGGCTGAGCAGTCCAACGCTGAGCCGAGCCGATCGGAGACTTCTTCTGCGGATGAAGACGGTGCAGCACCTACACCGCCTCCTAACGACGATAAGCCGAATCCGCCGCAGCCTCCGTCAAGTGAAGACAAGCCGAAAGGCAAGCTTCCAGCCAAAAGCGCGCTGTCGCTTTTGGAGCGTACGGGTCTTTGTGTGATCTGCCAAGACGAGGAGGCCAATATCGCTATCGTGGATTGCGGGTACGTGCCAATTCAGATTTCATACTTTTCGGCGGCACCCCAGCTCATTTTGTCCATCTAGGCATATGGCTCTATGCCGAGCGTGTTCCGATCTCGTCATGTCGAGTACACGCGAATGTCCTCTGTGTCGGACGAGGATCGTCACAGAGGCTCGCTTGTTGAGAATATTCAGATCATAAGGTATAGATATCAGAGTCGTGTTTGTTGTCCTCATTTGTACTTGTACTATTACATTGCATCTTTGTTCCTCCAAGTTACTTATCGTGCGGCTTCAGATTCACTTTCACAAGTTTCTGATCACATGAGAACGCTAGGTGAGTACTCTCCATGTGGTCGCCGCCGGCTATGAGGTTTAACTGACGACTGGCTTCGTGACGTCCTGGTCATGTGTAGAAACTTCTGTCTATTGAGCGACTAATCCCGCTCAGACGAGCCGTTTCGGAACCGCTTGTTCTCGTGCTGTAGCTTCTGGCGTACACTTGCCCGGTCTAAGGACACTCTCCTGGCATTGACCTGTAATTATTGGTACTGTCTCTCGGATTGGCAACGCGGAAGACTTTTCAGTTGTATTCTCGTTTTTGCCGTGCTCTGTTTGACGGGTAGAGCTCGCGTTATTTCCGAGCTTCCCAGTGATGACTGACCACCCGGTCTCTTCTGCTTCTTTTGGGTCCTTGTGGGCCACCCGACTGATTTCAGTATCACGAGTCTATCAAGAAGGCTGTCTCGGCGATAGTAGGGGTATCCGCAAGAACAGCGACCGTCACTTTATCGAGCACCTCGCGGGGAAATTCATGTCTTCGATGCAAATCGTTGCCAGCGTCGGGTCAGAGGTACGCCTCCTCTCTCCGGGCTTCATCCGCCACAAAGAGACCGACTGAGTTCCGCTATATAGCTTTTATAATGCCATATGGGCGTCCATCAACCGAGTGGTCTGCTCCTTCATCCAGTCCCAAGAGTTTGTGCAGTGTCTTGGTGGCCGTAACCCCATGAGCTATCGTACGCGAAGATCGGGTTGGGAAATCATACATCATCTGACATTTTGTGAGTCCTTCTATAACGTACTGGGACGTCCAAAGACTTACGAGGTGTCACGCCGTTGAAAGCGACCACATGCGCCACCCTGGGGACAAGACGTATGCACGATCCAAATAAAACACTAGGGATGAAGAAGGGTTCCAACGCTGATTCAGATATCTCCGACCATCCAGCTAGGCACATTAGCCGTCTTCCGTAGAATTGGACACTTCAGAAGGTCGCGGCGAAGAAGCATGCTTCGGCGAGCTCGCGAGCATTTATAGCTGACCTGCGTCGGACGAGGGCTGCAGGGTTCCAGATAGCCCATTTCCCCAGCTTTTGCCCTCTCGTGCGTAATGCAGTTCCGCCAGCTGGTTCTCCTCGCGTGCGTCGGTGCCGGTAGTGTTTTCGCGGGTCCCATACAGAACCGCCATTTGGTGCTTCCAAAAGACGCTGCTACTCACAAGCAAGCTGTGGAGAAAATTTTCTTAGATAGCTATGCAGCGTACAAGTACGTTCATACGTATATCAACATACCACTCGAAGCTGACTCTTATTCATTCTCACCAGGCAATTCGCATTCGGTCACGACGACCTCGAGCCTGTCTCCGAGACGTTCACCGACGGTCGTAACGGCTGGGGAGCATCGATCGTCGATGCGATGACTACCATGGTGCGTGTTGCAACTCTGGGTGTACATATCGTCTTCGCTGACAAGACATTCTCCAGTCAATAATGGGTCAAAACGTAAACGCTCTCCGTTTCTCACCTGTGTTCTTGACCGTACTCACCTCCGTGAACAGGACCTTTTCGAAGAAGCAGTCAATTTCGCCTCAAAGATTGATTTCAGTATCTCTCATACAACCGACACCACAAGGTGACATACCTCGAGCTCCCTCCAGCATCTAGTCACGCTGACGTATACGATGCTTACAGTGTCTTCGAGACCAGCATCAGGTATCTCGGGGGCCTACTGAGCGCGTTCGAGCTCAGCGGCCAGAAACATCCCATCCTCGTCCAGAAGGCCACGCAGGTGGCAGACAAGATGTCCCAGGCGTGGTCGCTGGGTAACGTGATCCCGTATGGTTTTGTGGACTTCAACACAAGTCAGCCTACAATTGATACCGTGAGTCTGCGATTTTTCAAGTAGTCTGGTGCATATAGTGATTAGGGACATAGTCGAACATAGCAGAAGCTGGAACGGTACGTATGACTATATGCGCCCTTGTGGGCCGGATTCTCAGTGCGTTTCGATTCCCTAGCTCACACTCGAGTGGTCCACTCTTTCGTACGTGAACGATACCGCCTCCGCCCAACTGTTTTACTGATTTAGAGACGTAGAAAGCATACCGGAAACGATACCTACCGCAAGCTCGCCGAGAACTCTGTAAGGCACATCGCTGGCCTGGTATGTCAGTCCACCTTTCCTCATGTGTCCCGTCAAACTGAAAGTGGTTTCAAGACTCCTCCTTTGCCGGGCCTGGCCGCTCAAGGTATTGACCCTACTTCTGGGAATTTCGTCGGTGCATATGTGGTATGTTGCATTCTGTATTTGCAAACATTTTGTTCTAACGACGGGCTGTGTTAGTCTTGGGGCGGAGGCTCCGATAGCTACTTCGAATACCTCATCAAGTATCCCCGTTTGTCAAACATCAACGACAACATCTTTGCGGACACTTGGGCCACCGCCGTGGATACGTCTATGCGCGTCCTCGCTCGGGTAAGCAACGCCTCTATACGTCTCAGTGACACTGAAGTGCTGAGAAAGGTCCACTTCCCAGACATCTACAGTAGGAAACCACCTGTACCTGGCCGACCAACAAGACGACGGGACCATTCGACACATCGGCTCCCATTTGGCCTGCTTCCACGCTGGCAATTGGCTGATGGGTGGGAAGATGATGAACAACCAGACCATCGTTGACTTTGCTCTCAAGCTCGCCGACGCCTGCTGGAACACATACGAGAGTACTTTGTACGTTCCTATCCTCAGTTCTATCACCTCCATGCGGTACTGACTCCAACGCCGTCTGTCTAGAACCGGAATCGGGATGGAAGCCTTTGGCTTCTTCTCCTCCGACGGCAACTTCACAGGCGCGACGCCCACGTCCGACGACCTCGCCTTCTACGCCCAACACGGCTTCTTCCTCTACCCCGGCTCCGAGTACTACCTCATGCGGCCCGAAGTCCTCGAGTCCAACTTCTACGCGTGGCGCGTGACGGGCGACACCAAGTACCTCGACCGCGCTGCGTCGGCCGTCAACAGCTTCAACAAGTGGTTGAAGGCCCCTGCTGGGTTCGCGGGAATCTGGAACGTGAACGAGGCGAATTCGGGGTTCATTGATGATATGGAGAGTTTCTGGTTCGCGGAGGTGTTGAAGTACTTGTGAGTGTTGGGGGTGGGCTGGTGCTGCTGGTGCGAGGCTGATGAGCTTGCGTTCAGGTACCTCACCTTTGACGATCCCAACCATATCAGTCTGGACGAATGTGAGTTTTGCGCGATCCGTAGTCGACGTTATCTTGTACTCACCGATCACAAATTGTAGGGGTGTTCAACACCGAGGCTCACCCGTTCAAAGCACCACCAGCCAAAGCGACCTACGGCAGCGGCATCATTGGTGGAGGATCTTCATTCGCGCCTTTCAAGTCGGAGAGTGGAGAGTTGCCTGAGATCAGCTTTGCGCCTGTTCTTCGCAAGCAGATTAAGGACCAGCTGGGTTTGTGAGGATGTTGTCTACGATGTCAAATTAGAGGACGTCAGTGTACTTATATACACGTCCTGCCAATGAGGGTTCTAATGTGCTGCCATTCATCGGCCACAAATCAGAGCACAAGTCACAAGCAATCCATTCGTCTAGTCTAGTACACGCTTACTTCCTACCGGCCCTCCACTTGCCCATAGTAGAGAGCGCCTGGTTGCCAGCGATCAACGTGGGGATGCTAAGAATAGCACCGTACAGCAACACCTGGCCGAGCTTCAAATCGACCCAATACCAAAAGAGCAGACCCTCAAATGCACCTAGCGTTGCAATGAAGGGCAGGATGCTCGGAGACAGGAGGTGAGGAACACTCGGGCTGATGAACCCCCACTGCACATAAAAGAAGTCAGCTGCGAGCAAAGAGACGATATGCGGTGTACTCACCAGGCCCAGAAGTACGACCCAAGGCGCGAGTACCAGAGCAGCGAATACGGCGGAAATGAACTTCGGTGGGAGCTTGGGGTCGGGCTGGAAGGTATGGTGGATCTCCGAGCGGACATGGAAGGACGGTTCGTCGGGGTGTTGAGGAGCAGGTTGGGAAGCGGGGAGGAAAAGGTCGAAGAGGTCCATTTTGAGAGGAGAGTGGACGAAAGACCCAATAATAAGTTCGACCTTGAGCGGGTCAGAAGCAGTGGTTGGAGGTAGCGATGCCGGTGGTTTCGCCATGTTCTGAAGGAGCATTGTCGTCAATGGGGGTAAACAATGACATTAAGGACAGGACTCACAAGTTCGAACTTCGCTTTTCCACCTGCAGTCACGCGAACTGGCTGGATACCCTCCTCGCCCGAGACCTCATCATAGAACCGCAAGAACGTTTGGTGTGGCTGCACCCCCTTGCCTTCCTCTTCTACGACTTGGAATGTGACTTTCAAAACATCCTTCGCTCCGAGCGTAAGCGCGGATGGCTTTTTGGTCGTCGATAACCTGAGCAGTAATATCATGCGTTAGCATAAACAAGAGGGACATTGGTGGACACGTACGGCTCAGAACGCAACTGAGTCGCGTCCGACGCGGAAATGGTAAAACGAGGGGATTGCAAGGTCAAGGCAGATGCATATACGTTGCCAATTGCCAGCAAGGGCAACAAGCACGCTAGAAAAGAACGCATCGTGCTCAGAGGATGGTGGAGGGCGGAGGAAAGGTCATTGATTGGCGCTTACGCGCGTGGACTCACTACGTGTCGGCGCTTGCAATCATACCGCGCCAAACGTATCTCAAAACTTCAAAAACAACAGCACAGGACTAGCTCAAATCACAGAGTCACTTCACAGCATATCAAGGAGTGATTCTGAGGCCCTAAAAAGAGCAAAAAGACAGGCCCCATCGCGGTTCGAACGCGAGACCCTGCGATATTGGCACGTGATCGAGCCACGCTCATCGACTGCAATCGCATGCTCTACCACTGAGCTATAAGGCCTTGGACAGCAATGAGCCGGGCTGAGGTCACGACAAGCGCCCAGTCGCAAGAGCTGCCACTGGTCACTCCATGTCCTACTAGTACTACGTCCTACGGCTCCTCCTGAACCGTTTCCGTATCCAAGTCGACTGGATCAGGTTTAGCCGTTCTGTCCACGGTGAGCAGCTCAGCAGTTTTTCTTTGACAATGACTAGAGGAGCAAAACCGGAACAGGGAACGACTCCGAGAGCGCATCCGACGGTCATACTTATTCTGACACGTCCCATCGTCCTAAAGTGGAACACCAATGCCACTTCACTGGCCTCTCTTGTGATTCTGAAGAATATGGAACGTTCTGCAGTGTCCAGGGTAACCTCGACGACAAAAGTTAGTCTCGCAGTATTTGCTTTGGCTCGCTATTTTGATATCACTCGGATCCCCATCCAAGCCCCTCTGCCCCGCAAAATACTTTCCACGCGTCCTCGCATCCTCGGAGTCTGTGCTCCTGATCGGAATTCAGCTGTTTGTAGCTCACAGAGTGGTGCATTACTAATGTTCACTCGATTCTGTCTCGTAGCGCACGCCAAGAGTAAGTGCACGTCAGTGCTTCGTTCTATCGAAATTAACTTTTACGGTCCGAGTGCGTCCATTTGTTCTCTGCCATAAGTATTTGCGTCGTGTATTGTCATCCAGAGTAAGTACCTGGGTTCGCGTGAAGTTGTGTTTTCTCGCAGCAATAGCCAGATTCACGCTTCTTCCAAGCAGCACTGCAGCAGCACCCCCACCGATCATGCAACCGATCTCTGCGATCGCTGTTATTGCGGTCCGCTTTTCTCACGGCCGTTGTTTGGCCGCTAGCGGACCCACATTTCTTTCTCTCCACTCCCCTTCCGATTGAAGTCAATTTTCCACTTAACTACCTTTCCTTCAATCATTCCTCCACGTCCAAGGCTCTGCACGCATTGACTGCCCATGCTTGCCGTTGAAATCTATCATTCTCTTGCCTGTCAGTATCAGGACGTTCCGGGCTGCTGCATTAATTACATGCCTCAATCGACACCTTCCCTTTTTAAAGGTTGCAACTGCCTCCGCCTCAAACCTCGCCTCAAACCCAGCATATTGCAATGCTCCGATGGCCCATCTCATTCATTTACCGCTATCAGTGCTCCTGATACACATTTGAATACCCCGCCCTGAACATTGCTTGTAATTTTAGACAGTAATGGCCCGCTAGCATCTCGATCTGCTGCTATGTCATCCACTTGTCCAATACCTGAGAGCGATATCAGGTCATCGCCACACGTCCCGCGAATGAACCGATCGAGAGGAACTTTCGCGCGTCGAGTGGTACGTCTTGGGTTTGCCAAGTGTGTCGCGCATGCATAACACACACTTCATCAATTTGTTGGAGTGCTCTGGGGGAAGATTCAATGGATTATAGCAACAGCAAAGTCCTTGAGGGTAGAGTATAAGAAGATAAATAGACCAGCGATACAGACAGTTGTAGGCCTTTACGAAGCCTCTACGACTTGAGCATCCAGGCAGCATCGTCGTCATCGCATAATGATTATCCGCTGCCATACGCCGCTTTGGCGGGTGGTGCCATGAAAGGATGTGCTTCAGTGTTGAAAACCCCTGCCACGCGTGGTCGGTCATTGCATGATCACATGGAACTTCGTTCTGAGGGAACTTACATTCATCCAAGCTGATGTGACACGGATCGTCGAAAGTAAGGTACCTGCATGCAAACATCACATCAGTCTTTACAGCAGCACATAACCGATAGGACTCACAAGTATTTCAACGTTTCGGCAAACCAGAAACTCTCCATATCATCGATGAACCCAGAATCCGCCTTGTTTACGTTCCAGATCCCCGCGAACCCAGCAGGGGCCTTCAACCACTTGTTGAAGCTGTTGACGGCCGACGCAGCGCGGTCGAGGTACTTGGTGTCGCCCGTCACGCGCCACGCGTAGAAGTTGGACTCGAGGACTTCGGGGCGCATAAGGTAGTACTCGGAACCGGGGTAGAGGAAGAAGCCGTGTTGGGCGTAGAAGGCGAGGTCGTTGGACGTGGGCGTCGCGCCTGTGAAGTTGCCGTCGGAGGAGAAGAAGCCAAAGGCTTCCATGCCGATTCCGGTCCTGGACAGACGGAGTTGGAGTCAGTATCGCATGGAGGTGATGAAACCGAGGACAGGAGCGAAGAACGTACAGAGTACTCTCGTATGTGTTCCAGCAGGCGTCGGCGAGCTTGAGAGCAAAGTCAACGATGGTCTGGTTGTTCATCATCTTGCCACCCATCAGCCAGTTTCCAGCGTGGAAGCAAGCCAGATGGGAGCTGATGTGTCGAATGGTCCCATCGTCTTGCTGGTCGGCCAAGTACAGGTGGTTTCCTACCGTGGATGTCTGGGAACGAGCCAAGCATTAGTACAAGTGGATTCAGCAGAGGAAGGGGTGCTTACGCGGGCAAGGACACGCATGGATGTATCCACCGCAGTGGCCCAGGTGTCTGCGAAGACATTGTCGTTGATGTTGGATAGACGGGGATACTTGATTAAATACTCGAAGTAGCTATCGGAGCCTCCGCCCCAAGTCTATATCATGTCGTTTGCTATCTTATTTGAGAATACACTGAATGTGACGTACCACGTATGCGCCGACGAAGTTACCAGTATTAGGATCCAGACCTTGTGCCGCAAGGCCGGGCAAGGGAGGAGGCTAGAACACACTTCAGGGCCATGAGACAATTGTAACTCGAGACAAATTGCGTACCAGACCGATAATGTGCCTCACAGAATCCTCGGCGAGTCTGCGATATGTATCGTTGCCGGTGTATTTTCTATGCTTACGTATTAGTAAAACAAAGGACCCCCGCGTTACTGCCCACGCACGAAAGTGTAGACCATTCAAGTGTGAGCTACAGATCATCGGTGTGCTCAGCAACCAATGGTGGTTGCACAAATAAGTACACATACCGTGCCTGCTTCCGCTATGTTGGACTGTATCAGCGGTTAGCTTGAGCGCAACATCACTCGAGAAAAACTGGAAGATTCACCGTTTTGTTCACAGGCTGATTCGAGTTGAAATCGACAAACCCATATGGAATGACATTGCCCAACGACCACGCGTGAGACATCTTGTCTGCAACCTCCTGGGCTTTCTGAACCAGGACGGGATGCTTCTGTCCGCTGAGCTCGAATGCGCTCAGCAATCCGCCGAGATACCTTATACTAGTCTCGAAGACACTGTGCGATCCACTTTAGCAGGCACATTGGCTATGGATATCTTGAACCACGTCACCTTGCGTTATCTGAGGTATGGGAAATACTGAAGTCGATCTTTGAAGCAAAGTTGACGGCTTCTTCAAAGAGATCCTAATTGCGATGATGAGTACGGTCCAAAACACAGATGAAGAGGTGAAAAGATCTCACATCTTGTCCCATGATAGACTGAAGAGCGCATTGTCAGTGACGGCAGCATCGGTCCCCAGCCCTGCGACACGTACCATGGTAGTCATCGCATCGACGATAGATGCCCCCCAGCCATTCCGACTATTTGTGAACGTCTTAGAGACAGGCTCCAGGTCATCATGACCGAACGCGAATTGCCTAATGAAAATCAGTCGTCGTTAAGCTTCCAATAATACAATAATACACGGACGTACTTGTACGCTGAGTAGCTGTCCAGGAAAATCTTCTCGACAGCCTGCTTCTGATCAGCGGCGTCGCTGGGAAGAACCAAATGAGAATTCTGTATGAGGCCCGCAAAAACACCACCGACGCCCAAGCAAGCAAGGAAAGCCAGCTGACGAAACAGCATTAAGGAAAGATTGAAAGCGTAGGATAGACAAAGTAGGGAGGAAAATTGGGCAGTATGAGACCTTGTTGACCCTGCTATAAATCCTATCTAGGGTCTGTTTCTGCGTTGCGACCGTCTGTCGGTGCGTTCGTTCTACTGAAGTGCCTGGTTGGCGTAAAACATAGACATGAAAACATGGAACAAGCTGGGACTGCACCGAGATCTGTTTCATGCGACAGTGCATCTGAAAATCCAGGCTACTTACCCGCAGTCTGTAGACCCTCCATACAAGCTTGGCAGATTCTGTGCGTGGACTCTCAGGCTTTAGGAACTGTTCACCTTTTCGAGTTAATGCGCGAAGGTTTCGCTTCGACAAGCTTCTTACGACCTCCCGTCGATCAGTCGCGTTGCATCCTGAGTGGCGTCTGCGGAACAAAGATCAGTACAGTGGGAATACCACGAACTCAAAGACTTGCCTTCACTTCGTTGCGTACAAACGCCTTTGTGCTTTGCAGGTGTGATCCCAACCCGTTCAGCCGGTGGCGGTGCACCGAATGCTGTCCCGGGAGCTCACGTCGTTGCGATAGGCTCCGAGCAATATTGAAACGGCGGGGCGCAATCACATTTTGTGGGTGGTTGACGGGGAATTCAATGATGAGTAAGTACGGGATCCGGACGCCGCAGCTACTTCAGGCTAGTATTTCAGGTATCATCGCGATACTGGTACGCCCTCCGAACAGGGTGCACAAACATGCCAAGCTCGTTGTCATCTCTTGCATAAGAACATCGTACGCGTGTATGCTATGTTGCCAGAGTCGGTGCATGTGGTCTTGTGAACGAGAGGTCAATAAATCCCTGCGCCACGTTGAATGCGAGTGGAAAGACTCACAAATAGGCGAACGATGTGCATAGTTTTCAAAGGTAAGTCTTGGTGAAAAATCAGACTAATTGACGGATGCTCAGATGGCATTATAGAAACTATACACCGATACTCAGTCACTTTGCGGCAGGTGAAGTCCGTAGAGAGGATGCATACCTCAGAGCTAGCTAGAGCAGCGCCCTTAAGTAGAAGAAGACAGAATTTCCCCGCGACGTGCTCGATGAAGTCACAGTCGCTGGTCTTGCGGGTGCCCTAATATCGCCCAGACAGCCGTCTTGATAGACTCGTGATACCGATATCAGTCGGATAATCCATAGGGACGAAGAACAACGGGACGACAACGAGTGGTCATTCATCACTAGGAGCTCGGAGCTCGACCCGTCAATCCGACAAAAGTGAGGATACTGCTGCAATGTTTTCAGTGTTGCCAACCCGAGAGATAAGGCTAATGGATACAGTGGGTGCCAGAAGAAAGTGCTTTCATACCAAGGAAGCCATACGTTACAGCAGAAAATCAAGCAGTCCCGAAACAGATCGTCAGAGCGAGTTTAGTCGCTCAACTGATAAAAGTCTTCATCGCCTATCCATGCGATACCATGACTATACACCGCCAAGACACCATGAAAGGCAGGCGTCAGCCAATCTCATAGTCGGCGGCGACCATCTGGAGAGCACTCACCTAGCCTTCACATGCGATCTCAATCCATTGAAAGTGAATCTTGACTCCATTTTCGCTTTCTCTCGACGTTGCTGTCGCAACAACCGTTTGTCCGCACTTGGCACTGGGCGCTGCTTCTTCGGAACAGGTGTCGCGGTGACATCTGGAGTTTCATTCGAGCCGCTGTTGTCCCGACTGGGGTTGGCGGAAGAGTCGGTCCAATCGGTAGGTTCTGGTGGATCTACTTCTGTAGCAGGGGTGTCATCCATGGGAGAATCTGCCGGCGCATTCGATGGACCGATGTCAGAGCGAGGAGCACTATTATCAGGAGCCGTGCTCTTATCGCCCGCCGTGCGCTTATCTTCATTCTCGCTAGGAGCCGCTGGTCTTGCACAGTGACGACACGCGAAGATCTTCTTGTCCCGGTCAATCTTTGCATGGCTCAAGCCATAACGAAGCCGGTGCGTCGTATTCCCGGTATAGGGATGGTCGCCCAGAATGGATTGTGCATCTGCTTTCGAGACGACCTCGAACCTTGTCTGTTCATGCCGTCGGCTGTGTCGAGCCTGGATCTTGAGAGTGAGCACCTATAGCCCGGTGAAAGACACGCTGATACTCACCACATCGTCAAATCTGATCACTATGGGTACCGCGCAAGCTCGACAGACAATCCTCGAGCTCTGGGAGCGCAGCTCCTCAATTGCAAGTTTTGAACTAGCGTCCACTCCGGAAGCCGAAACCACCTGATTGAGGCCACTGATAGCCTACAGAAAAGGTGCATTAGTATCTCAGGCGGTGCGACAGTGAGATATGACGCACGTGTGTATCTGCGATGAAGTTATCGGGTCTCCATACCGTCTTTGATCTATTCTTCCTCTTCAGCTGCGGACAGGCGTGGGAACACGCTTGGCGGAAGGTCAGACTCGGGTCATCCCAGAGCGAAGTACCACAAGTTTCTTTGCACTTGATACAGAGAAACCTGGCGTTGACCCTCTCCGCAACATGAAGCTTCGAGGAACTCGCGTTCTTCCATCCCGGAAACCCAAGTATAGCTCCCAGCGACTCTCGAGCGCTCTCAACCCACTGATCCAGTTCCTGCTGCACCGTCTTCTCAAGCTGGTTGTTGTCGAGCATCTTCGTGGCCGTCGTCAGCTTGAGCACAAGTTGAACGCTGTTGAACTTTCTGAAGTCTTCCAAAGGGGGGATGACAGTGTCGGAATCGCTGAGACGTTTGTAACACTTCTCAACGGCGGTGCGGGCTTTGGTATATTCCTCCTCCGTCCTTCGCCTGCCTCGCGCTTCTTTGACATCAACCATCTCTGCCTCGAGAGCCGGGCGCACAATTTCGATATCTGCATATCAGCCAGTCAGCATCGTGCACCTCTTCTTCGAAGACGTAGACGAACCAAGATCAGTGAGACGCTCCAAGCTGGTGTTCTTGCACCGTAATAGCGTGGAGAACGTGTACGATATCTTCATATCCCAGTAGGTCCACCCTTCACGCGTGGCGGTGGCGAGAGCACTGTCAAACAAAGAATGAGTAATGTCGTAAGCGGCGCAGGGTGTGCAGATCACGTACAATGCGTCGTTGGCTTTCTTCACAACCGCCGCTTCTCCGTCATGCAACAGCCTCCAGGTAGACAGTTGGGATGCGTTCTGCATAAGCCATTAGACACCAGCTGTTTGATTAAATAGACGTTCTCACTTCCTGAATTTTGTCAATGGCTTTTGCTTTCCGTGCCACTTCCGCCTGAAACAATGCCAGCGCGTGCGGCCCCTCCAGTCCTGCTTTGTTGAATGCATCCTTGGTGGCGTCCCAATCTCGCGTCCGAAATACATACTCATCTGAGTGAAGTTCGTCAGCCCCTGAGACTGGCCAAACAGCGAAAAAGCTTACGGGAATATTGCCCACTCTCCATCCGAGGGATTGAGCGTAGCAACTCACGATATCGAAGGTCCGTATAAGTTGTGTGGATCTTGACGCAGTGATCTTTACTGTATATCATTGGTGAGTCAAATCGCAGACAATGCCGTGGTAGATACATACACCCAAGTCATCCTGCAGTCGTTGTGATTCTGCAATGTTTGCAACTGCGAGAAGAACTTGTGAGACAATGCGCACGAAGAAGCGGCAAATACGTACGTTACCGCATACATACAGTCGAAGCGCGAACGACCAGTAAGATCCTCTGAACTTCTTCCCGCAGATCTATGCATTCCGTCCGCTCATTAGCTATACCAGGGCTCGCCGACATCAATATGGTCCACGTACCTCGCATTTTGGATCATCGAACAAGAACGCGGCATAAGAGGATTCCGTGAAGTTGGGCGTAGGGTCAGGAACGGCGATGAACTTTCGGCGGAGGCGTTTCCAAATGTACGACGTGGAGGGGTTGTTGACGAAAGTAGCACAGAAGTACTTGCTACAGCGTGATACGGCGAGAGCATCTCGAGGAGAAGCAGTGTTCAAGAGGATTTCGGCGAGGATTTCGAGAGGGAGTTGTGCCAAATGACATCGAGGTGGTGTGTTCTCCGGTAGTCCAACAGGAGGGCGAAGCGAAACTTTCCGTTTCGTCATGATACCGGAAGCTCTGGTCAACATGTTTGAGTATAATTTTTTCTTTGAGAATGAAAAGACACATACTCTGGTGTGGAAGAATTGAGGAAGTCTAGTGTCATCCGACTCGAGGACTAAGTGGCACAGGAGGAACTATTTACGTTTGTTGATTTACAGCGTTTAGCTTTTAGGCTATTTCGAAGTTCATGAGACTCAGAGAGGTGCGCTCTGCAACATTCAAACAGTCTTACAGCTTACTGCAAGCATTCGACAGATTACAGTGAAGACATCTCTGCAGTATAGTACTCCTACAAGAACGAGATCGGTGTACATATTGAATTCGGTCGACTTATAGCTGGGAAAGAAGAAAACAAAGTCTTCGGAAACACTGTAACGTGGTTATGTAACTGGCTTATCACGCGAAATCAACAACCAGCATAGACGCTCGTATCTTGTTCCCCGCCATTTAACACGACGCCCGACGCCCGACGCCCGACATGTCGTCCCCGAAACGCACCGCGTCGCCGCCCTCATCGTCTGAAGCGAAGCGCATCAAACTCAGCGTTCCGCCCCAGAATCAAGGAGCTTCCCCCGTGGATCCTGACAGCGCACCCGGCAAGCGCAGCGAGCTTGATCCCATTCAAGGCGGAGACATCTCGAACTTGCCACCGTCGGAGGCTTCAACTTCTGCAACTCCCGCAGTCCCGCCACCAGTACGCCAATTGAAGCCAGATGAAGGAGAAGATGGTGGAGACGTGTCTATGGCTGAGGGTGGAGACAACGCGGACGAGGAAGCAGAGTCAGGAGAGGAGAATGACGATGAAGACCCCGCTCAGCTAGAAGCAACACGACTGCGGCTCGAGGAACAAGCTCGCAAGTACTTGGCAGCACAAACACACGAAGTCATTATACCCTCGTACTCTGCCTGGTTCGACATGTCCAAAATTCATCCCGTCGAACGACGCGCCTTGCCGGAGTTCTTCAACTCTCGAAATCGGTCCAAAACACCCGCTATTTACAAGGACTACCGCGATTTTATGGTCAACACGTACCGTCTCAGACCTTCGGAATATCTGACAGTCACCGCATGCAGGCGGAATCTGGCTGGAGACGTGTGCGCCATCATGCGCGTACATGCATTCCTTGAGCAGTGGGGCTTGATTAACTACCAGGTGCGTAGCTGAAAATTTGAGAACCCCTACATTGCACTCATATATTGGAATGCTAGATTGACCCCGAACAACGTCCAGCGGCGCTGGCTCCTCCTTTCACTGGTCATTTCCGCGTCATCCTCGACACGCCTCGCGGGTTGCAGTCCCTCCACCCAGGTACACGGAATACTGCTCATCCCAACGCCCCAGCCATCAACGGCACGAAGCCCACGTCCAGCGCCACGCCTGCTTCCCTCGAAATCCGCTCCTCCATCTACCAAACTACTGCCAAATCTTCGAAAACCGTCACGGCTGCTGAGGCGGAGGCTCTCGCAAGTGATTCCACAACCCGCGGACTCGTGGCGAAGCATCAATGCGATACCTGTGGCGTTGACTGCACGGCCGTGCGGTACCATTCGCTCAAGGTCAAGGACTTTGAACTCTGTCCGCCCTGCTACTTGGATGGACGCTTCCCCTCGACGATGTTCAGCGGCGACTTCGTCAAACTCACCCAAAACCAGGTCCAACATGGTGTTGGCGCGGGTATGGAGGACGACTGGACGGACCAGGAGATTCTCCTTCTGCTCGAGGGTGTTGAGATGTACGACGACGACTGGAACGCCGTCGAGGAGCACGTAGGATCCAGATCTGCCCACCAGTGCATTCGCAAGTTTTTGGAACTGCCCATTGAGGACCCTTATATCGCGACGGAGGGCAACATGGGTCCATTGAGGTACGCTCGGGTACCATTCGAGCAGGCTGATAACCCTGTCATGAGCGTCGTGGCGTTTTTGGCTGGCGTAGTCGGTCCTGGTGTGGCTGCCGAAGCTGCGAAGACCGCGCTCCATGAACTTACTGATGGCGACGACAAGAAGCCAACTGCGGAGGACGAGAAGGACGAGGAGCAGGAGAAGACCAAGGAGGGTGAAGAGGTCGCAGCTGCTGCAGATGGAGAGAAGAAAGATGAAGAGGACGAGAAGATGGATGAGGATGCTCCGAAGGATGCTGAAGCGCCTGCTGCTGCCCCTTCGGCCGATCAAGAGGGTGCCTCTAGCAAGAAAGCTACTCCAGATCCTACCTCGGAGCCCAAAGACAGCGACATGGCCGTTGACGGCGACACCGCTGCTAAAGAGGACGCCCCTACTCGCGCTGTACCCCACAGCAAAGTCGCCCGCGCCGCCAGCCTCGCTCTCAAGTCGTCCGCCAAGGCTGCACGCGCTCTCGCCGACGCCGAAGACGCGCAAGTGCGAGGCACGCTCGCCACGCTGATCAAGCTTACACTCACCAAGCTCGAGCTGAAGATGTCACAGTTCGAGGAACTGGAGGAGGTTCTGGAGGAGGAACGTCGCGCTCTGGAGAGTTCGCGGGCGTCGTTGGCGAACGAGCGGGTGAACTTGCGGAAGATGTTGGAGCATGTGCGGACTGAACTGGCCAAGCATCAGGCGAACGGCGGCACGATGAGTCCTGGGCTCGGTAGCGCGGTTGGCGAGGCGCAGGCGGCGTTGTCTGCGAGCCCAACGAAGGTGAGCCCGGTGTCTGGGGATGCTACGATGGAGGGTGATGCCGGACCTGTGGCTTCCGGGGCGATTGCGCAGCTGTCTTGAGATGTGTAGCTTGTTGTTTGACCCTCCTCTCGTCCCTTGCTTTCGTTCTGCTGCTACTTATAAATATAATCTCTGTTTGCAGTTCTCGTATGTATCGTCTTGTTGTAGTACATCTTTTCACCTATTAGAATCATCTTTTGAGGTTCATCACATCACAAACACAAACCTGCTGTGAGGTTGCAAAACTGAAGCTTTTCGGCGACAGGTGTATTCATGTCCGACTTGCGTTGGCCTCATGTCTGGGTGTGTGATCTTTGACTCAGAATCGCAGCTTGAAGTAATGCAATCTGCTCTTTTGATTTTCAAGATAGAATGCTACATACATGGTACTAATGATACAAAACCTCAGGTATTGATTTCCCGTCGACCAGGTTGACTTCTCTTACAACCGGTACTGCTCAGTTGGGGCGAATGGCTTGCTGAATGGGCCACTTTTGGAAGTGAGCAGCGGACTTCATCAGGCGATTGTAATCAGAACCATCGCCCTGCAGAACGTGATAGTATTCATCAGTCATCTGCAAGAAGAAACAAAAAGTGCGCGAAGGGAGACTCACGAAGGTACCCTGAGGGAAGCCGACATCGAAGGGCAGGACACTCTCCAAGTACGCGATGTGCTCGGGCGTGAGCGAGATATCGAGTGCTTCGAGGTTCTGCATGAGGTGTTCGACCTTACGGCCACCGAGGATAGGGAAAACGTAGGGAACTTTCTGCATGACGTAGGCCGTTGCAACTGAACAAAGAGAAGGTATCAGGATTCTGTCGTAGTTCGGAAGAGTATGAATCAGAGGCGGCGGCCCGCCACGCACCGGAGGTGATATACTTCGCTCCAACCTCTTCGGCCACTTTCTCAAGAGCTTGAGAGATCTTCTTTTCGTCTGGCGTGCGCTCCCAGTTCGGGCCGTTCATGATACGGCCTGCAGAAGGACAAAAACACGTATAAGTCCCGGCTTCCTACGGAGAACCTGTGATAATAGACTTACCCTTCTCACCGGTCTCCCGTCTCCTCTCCTCCTCCTCATCTGTGCGGATCCTACCCTGACCGAGGACACCCCACGGAGCCAAGGCCATACCCTCGCTGATAGCCATGGGGATGATATCGCGCTCAAAGTCGCGTCGGAGGATGCTCCAGAGACCTTGGTAGATGACGAAGGGAGTCTTGCCGTGGAACCGCGCGTAAGCGTTGGCTTTCGCGACGATCCAGGCGGGGGTATCTGAGATGCCGAGATAGAGCACTTTGCCTTGGGTGACGAGGTTGTGCAGGCCGTTCATAACCTCCTCGATGGGAGTAGCGTAGTCCCACCAGTGGAGGTAGAGGATATCGATGTAGTTGGTGCGAAGCTTCTTCAGCGAAGCCTCGACGGAGAGGTGCAAGGACTTGATGTTGTTGCCGGTGTAGTGAAGCTTTTGGCCGAATTTCTCGGAGGGTTCGCCACGTTTGTAGTTCGTGGTGTACTGATGACGAAGTGAATATCAGCGTTCGTCCTGACAACATAGCGAGTTTGACGAACCTTAGTGGCAAGGACGAGCTGGTCACGAATGCCACGCTGCTCCATCCATTCGCCGATGAAGATTTCAGAGGTCTCGTCCTGGCTGTGAAACATAGTAAGCATCAATGCATGTCGTTCACTGAACCAAGCGTTACTCACTAGTTGTTCGCGGTGTCGATAAAGTTGCCTCCCGCGTCGTAGTACGCGTCGAGCAGTTTGAAACTGTCCTCCTTGCTCATGTCACCCATGCCGATCTTGTGCCACTCGTTGCCGATGCTCATCGCACCAAGCTGCAAGGCGGACACATGTATACCAGCATTGGGCGCAAGCTGGCGGTACACACCGAGCTTGGACTTGGGCTCCGGGAACGGTGTCCAGATTGGCTGGACGGTGGTAGGTTGCTGACTGGCCATTGATTCGGTGGTAGGAGGAGATGCGATGAAGAAAGTCGCGGTGGGTTGCTGGGAAGGCCTGTGGTGAACCAGCAGCTTATATAGAGATTTTCCCCAGGCACCGTGATCGATGTGAGCTCGATGGTGCGTCATGGGATACCAACGTGTAAATTCGAATTCCATCTCATGATTCCCTACGGATGATGCATCTCCGTCGGAAAAGACGGAGCTGGCTATGATAGCCAACGGAAAACGCGGCAACGGACGTACGCGGCAATAGTGAAGAAGGTGCTATTTGCGATGACATCCGGTGTTCATCGCGACGCGTGTACAGGACCCACTTGGGACCCACAGTCAAGAACGCGCACTAGCAGAACGTAGACCTTCCAAGAATAGTGCTCACTGTGTTTGTCAGCTTGCCTTCTCTCACACTTACCGCCGCCACAGTCGCGCGGTAACGGCACCGACGAGCAGAATGCTATGACTCGCTGGATGAAGTCAAAGCAAGATTGGGTCATCCGCACTCACGGCAGTATCAGCTGTGTGGGCTTGAGCTCGAGGCGAAGGTGGTTAAGGTTATTGTACAGAGCAGTATACATTGACACTCATCTCCTCTGCGAGTTTGATCTTTCAGTACAGTCAGCAAGCCACATTCATTCCGATGAGACTAGTGGCAGAATACAAGTCAGCAACTGAGGCAAACCCGAAGGCAGAACAGCCGACCTTCATATGTCTTTTACGCCGTACTTCTCCCAGTACTCCTGCATGCTCTTCAGTTCCTCTGACCGTCCGTTTTTCCCCAGCCACTCCATGAGGTGCTTCATCTGCAGGATAGTGGGTACTCGACCAGGCCCTCCCACCAAGGTTTCGACCTCTTGGATCGTGTTTCCGCCTTCCTTCCCAATCTCCTGACGATCCAGCATCAAAACCGCTCCCACAACCTCTCCACCTTCTCGCTTGACGATATCTATCGCTCCGCGTATAGCAGTACCAGCGGTCGCGACGTCGTCGAGCACCAGCACTCTCTTGCCCTTCACCGGAGACCCAACCATGACACCACCTTCGCCGTGATCCTTCGCCTCTTTCCGATCATACGCGTATCCGACGTTGATGCCGTGGTCTCTGTGCAGTAAGAGAGCAGTTCCAGCAGCGAAAGGGATGCCTTTGTACGCTGGTCCGAAGAGAATGTCGAATTCGGGAAGCCCTGGCGAGCCTGCAGCGGCAGCCTTCAGTGCATCCGCGATGGTTGCGGCGTACGCGGAGCAAAGAACGTCGAGGACGGGGCCTGAAGCTAGGAGACCAGCGTTGAAGAAATACGGGGAGAGTCTGAGAGGGTCGCGTCGTGATCAAAGCTTTCGTGAAGCTGAGGGAAGGAGGACGGACCGGCCGGATTTGAGTGTAAACGAGCCGAATTTCAGCGCACCCGCAGCCATGCCGTGCTCGATGAGCTGTGTCCTGTATTGTTCGAGTTGAGACATCTTTTATCGTAGTGTACCGTCGCCAAGACAGTACGAAGATGGAGGCGTCGAGGAAGGTAGTCGAGGTGAGCGAGGTTCTTTCTCAAAGACCGTGATAAGATAGCATTCAATTTTGCGTGAGAAACAGTTGCCCAAAGGAGCCTGAGTGACGACCACGGTAAATTCGGGCCTTCCTCCTTGCTTCCTCCCGTCTTGACTTGAACGGTTCAATCTTCATAACTTTACCATGCGCAAACGTTGCATCGCCTCTATCATTGACAGCTGTGGCGTTGAGTACAAGGATATTTGCTGCTTGCCGTCGCACGCGCCTCGTCGATATCACGAGTGAAGATGTCGCTGCATTGTCTGTCGTGCATCATCACGTACGTTACGGCAGGGCCAGGTGGCTGATATGCAGAACCTCCTTGTAAGGCCTTGTACTATTGTTTCCGTAACTGAACCCGGGTCGAGGCTGACGCCTTGTGTTCATGATAGAACAAGAAATGGAACAGTGAGTATCCCACGTTCTCATATTCTTTATAACCTTGCTCATCCTGCGCGAAGACTGTGGCGTTGTCCTTTTCTCTTTGCATTACAGGGCTCACCTTCTACTCTCCCAACTATCTTCTCGCAAAGTTGAACTTTGCTTCAAACACCTACTCGTCATGAGCTCATCCAGACACCATGCGCGGCCGGCCGGCCGAACTCGTCACCAAACTCGCGCCACAGCTCACCGCACGGATCCGGTAATGTCGAGGCGCATGCGCACACGGCACATAAATGCCCTTCTACACAAGGCCGTTCCTGTCAATCCCCGAGACCAAACCTATGTCGCACATATCGGGTCAAGCGATGCTCAGGACGCTATCGATGCTGCATGGACGGTAAGAAATGCGTTTGGTCGTAAAGATGTACTGCTGACTTGGGACTACTTACTCTGTAGAAAATAGACAAGCCGAGCCCACCCATTCATCGCAACTTGACTGCAGATGTACAATCCTCTCTTCTGCGAAAGCTCTGCCTCAAGATCTGTGTGTCGTACGATGTTCTTCCAAGCACGTTCTACCTCAAAGGCGTGAAACGCCTTGGAATCTCTATCGACAGGGGATCGTATGCGACAATTTTTGCTGGGCGTTACCGAGGCGCCGAAGTCATTCTTAAGCAACCAAAGGCGCAAATAGAGGAATGGAAGAGAGAGGGATTATTGATGGTAGTGTGCCTCTGCCACTTCTGGTTCCTTCACCAATCTCACAGTCTTTACAGGAACTCTGCCGCGAGTCGATGGTGTGGAGTAAGCTCAAACACCGGCACGTTTTATCTTTGATTGGAGTCACTGCAGAGATCTCCGAGATACCTTGCATCGTCCTGCCATGGATGAGGCCTGGTAACATTCGAATTCGTTTGGAACAGAAAGGGTGGACTGCAGCTGGCTATGTAGAACATGTGAATCGATGGGTGCGTGTAAATCAGACGCCGCATGCAGTTTGCTTTGGCTGATTCGTTGTTTGTCCAGATACACGAAGCCGCTCTCGGACTGGAATATCTTCACAACGAGGGCATCATTCATGCAGATATTCATGCTGTATGTGAGCCGATTCTGTCGTATTACCCGCTCAAACCCACACGACTTTTCCAGGGCAATATCCTTATCGATGACTACGACCAAGTTCGCCTCACTGACTTCGGACTCGCTCTGCTCGCTTCGGCAACTCCTAGTGCGTACGGTTCGAGGCACCAAGGCGCAAAACCCGAGTTCAGTGCACCGGAGATTTTAAACCCAGAGAGGATCGGTCGCGCCACCTTCGAGAGCGATGTTTTCTCGTTTAGCTGCACTGTTGTTCAGGTGCGCCGTCTAGCTCTTTCTCCTATATTGCCACATCGATCACTCACGAATTGCTTCTGAATAACGCATCGGTGAAAATAGCTGTATATTGGTGGGAAAACGCCCTTCGCATACCTCGGATGGATACAGAACGCAATACTGTTAGGAATCGTTTACAGAAATCTCAGACCTCCGCAGCCCGAGACTCCACAGGGTACGCTCATGGAAGAGGCGTTGTGGGAACTTGTCCAATCCATGTGGGTGCATAATCCGAAGGAAAGATGCACTGCAGCGGAGATAGTGCAGGGTACGAAGAGATTCGCAGGCAAGGTCCCCTTTCATCGCAAGTTGCGAAGGGCTGCCAAGGCAGGACTTTGTCGTGTGCGAGCATTGGTCACTTGAGACTGTTGTGTCTAGGCATCGATGCCGGTTTCGCGGAAGAGCTTCGATAATGTACGGTCTTGCAATCTCTGGTGGTCTCAATTCTACTGATATCAGATTCATACGTTTGCCAGCAGACCCAGGAGGGCTATAGCAAGAAATCTGAAAGCTCGCGCTGTCAGTCAGTCGTCCCTGCCATGTAACGAGATCTTGGTTGTCAAGCAAGAATTATCACTTTTCTCAGTCTCTTGGTCTCTCTTTTCATGAACTTTTGTCGAGAAGCCGAAACTCATAGGCATCTTGGAAAGGAATGATTTTCTCCAGTCTTGCATCTATAACAGTACTGCATCAATGCTGTGATCACGTAGCGATGTACCCGACCGGGCCGGATACCAATACAGTATCCGAATCGTCGAATTTTGACGTAGCATACTTCCAGTCCTTGCCTTGAACCGACTTCTTGTCTCAACACAAACGCTCGGACGTTCCAGTCGTTCATTTGGGTTTGACACTTTTCACATCATGTGGCTGGCTAGGTTCTTCGGAGTAGCGCGTATTCCAAGAGGAGCACCCTCCGAAGTGCTCTGAGTCTCCGACCACCTCAAGTACAGAATTCGAGTGGTACTTATGTGAGTCTCCTACTAGCCATTTGCGTCTGAGTCTACGCTCAACTTTCTGTGCTCAGAAGCTGCCGAGTATCAAAATGAGCGGTAGAGTTCCGAGTGTGAGTGCAGAAACTAAGTGGACCGTCTTTGCGACGGACGCAGATCTGACGGAGGAGAACTTGTAGCCTCATGATTTGCAGCGATACATCGAATCCATCGTCACACAACCTCCCACCGAACTGCAACTAGCGGCCTTGTCTGCGGTGGATGCTCAGCGTGTGCTAGATGAGATCTGGAAGGTATGTATTCGGATAACGGTCATCCTACTCGCTCGCGCTAACATACACGTGCTCGCCAGGTTCTTGACTCTCCAGCACTTCCAAAAGCTGCCACTAGCACCGAGATCGCCAGCTATCGCAACAACCTGAGGCAGATCTCCACGAGACTATCGCTCCTACATGGCAAGCTCCCATCCGGAAGCCAGTTGCGGGGTGTCAGATGCCATAACAAAGACAGGCATTTCATGGGTGGCTTTGCCATCGTGTATTGCGGCAGCTTTCAAGATCTTCGAGTTGCACTGAAGACGTTGCGTCGGCGGGCGGGCGAAAGAGCAACCGACGAGGAGATGAAGCAGGTGCGTGATACTTATATCGTCTTTGAGGATAACCGTCTGACCAAGCGATTTACTTGATAGCAATTTTACAGAGAGACATTGTTGTGGCGCGGATTGATCCATCCCAACGTACTCTCGTTCTTGGGGGTGGCTGAAGACGCGATTTCCCCAGGTTCAATCAGCATGGTTCTTCCTTGGATGAAGAATGGTAGTGCCAGGCGATATGTCGAAGCAATGCTCAGGGTCTGGGTACGTTCCGATGAAGAGTTCGCCGCGATTGTCCATCATTGGGTGAGTTCATTGTATCTGCGTACTCCCACACTTCACTCGCTAAAACCGTACAGCTTCTTGAGACTGCGAGAGGTCTGGAGTATCTGCACAGTGAGGGTATCGTCCATGGAGACCTCCACGGCGGAAATATCCTGCTGGATGACGAAGGTCATGTTCGTCTGGCCGATTTTGGTCTGTCTCTCATCGCCGAAGCGCCTGCGTATCAGCACGGTTCCACTCATGGCGGCGGTGCAGTATACTGGACAGCCCCAGAAATCTTCGCACCGGAGAAGTTTGGGCAAGGAACATCAACTCGCCCGACTGCATCCAGTGACATGTATTCGTTTGCTTGCACGTGCGTTGAGGTACGTCTCAGCTTAGTAGCATTTCGGCTTCCTCGTATTAATGAAGTCCACCAGCTCTACACAGGAAAGGATCCTCTTCGAGACAGTTTTACATTCTATCAGATCAGCAGCCGGATTGTAGACGATGGCATTCGGCCCGACAGACCATCTCTTCCGCGTGGCGGTGCAATGTCTCCCGTCATGTGGGCATTGACAACATCCTGTTGGGTCCCGCACCCTGCAGACCGCCCTACCGCTAGAGATGTGGCGCAAAGCTTGTCGGTGATCGTGGAAGACCGGCCACATTACAGCCTTCCACCGTTGCCTGATGAGTACTGGGGCGAAGATTCGCTCTTCCTGGCGGATGCCAATGCGGAGAACGAGGCACCAGAGGACCCTTTCAGCGCCATCGAATCCACATCCGAATTTGAGGCCTTCATAAGCTGTATCGAGGTATCGATCACATGCCCCGCACTGACGCCTTACGCAGCCTTGAGACTATGTGGCAGGTACGTGAGACGGCTCAGCCTTTAGACTGTTGCTGATCATCTGCTTCGCGGATTAGATGTTGAGACTGCCTCATCTGCACCCCATAATACCTTTGTCAAAGGAGAAATTACTTCGGTTTTCCACGCTGATAGCTCTCCGACATCTGCAGCTTCCTGAAGGAATGACACTGAAAGGTGTTGATGTGACTGACAGCGAGCCTCTCGGAAGTGGTGGATTTTCTGACGTCTATTGTGGTTCATATGACGGCGAAGTCGTTGCTGTGACGCCACTACGCGTGTATGCAATGGCTTCTGAGGAGCAACGAATAAAAGAGCGCGGGGTATGTAAACACCTCTATATTCTACCATTAACGAGCAGCTGATTACCAGATGTCGCGAACAGGCCTTTGCCCGACAATGCCTCATATGGAGCTCGCTGTCGCATGAACATATTCTACCTATCCTAGGTGTTTCCGACGTGCTGCGAACGCTCGGAGGAGCGATGTGCATGGTATCGCCTTGGATGAAGCACGGTACCATATCAGACTACATTGAGGGCGAGCGTATGCATGGAAAATTGAGTGAGGAGATATTCACCAAGTCGGTGATACGTTGGGTGAGTCTTAATTTATGCTACAGTACATAGCTGACTTCGCAATTCTCACATGTTCTTAGCTATACCAGGTCTCACTGGGACTATCATATCTTCACGCTGAAGGAGTAGTGCACGCTGAAATCCATGCCAACAATGTATTGGTCGACGATCAACACAATGTCCAGTTATCCGACTTCGGGTTCTGCCTTCTTCACAAAGCAACCCCCTACATGTATGGATCGCTTCACGGCGTAGGTGCCCTGCGCTGGCAAGCACCAGAGCTTCTCGAACCAGAGCGCTTCGACTTGGCAAGCAGTCGTCCAACCATGTACAGCGATGTATATTCTTTCGCCATACTATGTGTGCAGGTAAATGGGTGTCGTTACAAGACTCTGAAAAAGACCGCTCAATGTTTTGCACTCAATAGCTATGGTCCCTAGACAAGCCGTATCCAAGTCTCACAGACTACCAAGTTGTCGCAAGAATCGTAAAAGGACAGCGGCCCGCGCGTCCTGGCCATCCTGACGGAGGACCTATCCCCAACGACCTGTGGTTCCTCATGCAAGAATCCTGGAGTCAAGATAGACTCCAGCGACCGTCTTCTTACATGGTTGCCCGAAGGCTAGCGGGCATGACTGGAGAGCCCTCCCCTCCTCTTTCTTTCAATCTGGAGGGCGGATCCGCACAAAGTTAGACTCTAGAGTGACGTGCCGATGACATCCTGTATTCAAGTGCATGAGTAATCTTGGTGTGCGAACGATACTTATGTGAATATAAAAAAATGGTGCTATAGCCCGATGGTTTACATCTCGCATCCGATTTCTTTGTCCTCGATGCGCCATCCCAAGTTGTCATATCCACGCCGCTAGATTACAGCGCCTATCGCCGACGCGTTCTTGGTCCGTGCGCACATCCCGCAGCCCCATATAAGCCAACCCGCAACCATTGCTGTTTCCTCACCACTCTGGCCTTTTGGCTTAGATCAAGTGTAGTATCTGTTCTTAATAGTTTAACCACTATTATGAGGGCACCGCCCTCATTCTTGGTTATCTAATTTTTGCCGCCCTTGTTCCTCTCGAGCTCTGCTTGCAACTCGGAGGCGCGATGACCTTGCCGCTGCAGTACTGGCTTGTGTCGTCGGGGGATTCTCTTGTTTTTGCACTCTCCTCTTCCTTTGGGCTCCCCTTTCCTGCGATGCCAATTGGCGTCTGCGGAGGAGGCTCAAACGATGGGGCGAATGCCTGTGAATGCTCGCGCACGAGTTGTCAGTGATGATATTTATGATACTGTTGCGACCTCGAAGCTGGAAGCTCGAAGAGTGTTGCGGGAGTTGGTTTCGGGACTTTGGTCTACTAGCACGATTGGTACGCGTTTCCGGTAGGAATTCTCTGGTCACGATGACTCGAATGAGCACACCTGGATCACTAGCACTTGCAGTAGTCATTGAAATTTGACTGAAGTCTAGATCTGATAGTACTCCGAGCATTACAGTACTCTTCTTCGACCTCATAATGGCACCAGGAATTCGACATGCACATGTCGTTCCATTACTTCTTCAGGTATTACACCAGTAAGTACATTGATTGAAGAGCTGGATGATTTATCGTGAGTGGGGGTGAATACGGGAGTTATCCCAATATGTACTACGCTACAAATGAATAAGTTACGATGCTGCAAATGTCACGACGCTATCATCCGTTTGGGCTCATTAAAGCCCATCAATCTCTCCTAGTGAACACCAGCGGAACCCGAGTAGGTCTGCAAAACCACTTGTCAGTCTACGCAGCGGTCGGAGATATGTAGAATACGGCATACGTGAGCGTGATTCCAGGTTTCGCCAGCAGCACCCTCTCTTTCCGCTGCTCGAACGTCTCGCCAGCGAACTCTGGCTCTTCCTTGACTGTGATCTTGTATTTTTGCAGAATCATCGTGATAGCCACGACACTCTCCAGTTCAGAGAACCTGTAAAGCGAGCAAGTCAGAATAAGACTAGAGAAGACAGAGAGGATGCGTACCTCCGTCCAAGACACGAGCGGGCACCACCGCTGAAAGGCAAGAACGCGTCGCGTGGCCAGTCACCGAGGAACCGGGAAGGGTTGAACTGGTGCGGCTCCTCCCAATACTTGGCTGTGGTCCATGAGATTATGCTCGATCTACGTGCGAGAACGAAACGAGACATACGATTATAATGGAGCCCCAGGACATGCACGTGTACAGTCGCGCCAGCGGGTATGGGTATCATATGCGTTTCACCAGAGCTGCTGGTCATCGGCACCGTAGTATCTTCAGCACAGAGCTTCGGTAGGCTGATAACCTTTTCACGTTGAACCTGCTCAGTACAACCTTGAGACCCGCAGCAACCGCAAGACATACCGCTGGATACATCCGAAGAGTTTCATTGATAACACTGAAGGGAGGGTTACATTCAGCGGATGACGCTTTCAGAATCTATCGGACTTACGCTTCGACGTAGCTCAGAGATGGGAGATCGTGGAACGTCTGCCCCGACAGGTGTCAGAGAGGAATTCTAGAAGGACTACAAGCTGATGAATATTTAAATCTCACAGGATCACGACCGTCAGGAATAGCTTTGATGATCTCTTGGTATGCGCGTTCCTGCTCGTCTTGGTATAGTGCCAGAAGACCGAACGTAAAGCAAAGCGAATGTGCCGTTGTTTCATGACCTGAACAGCACAGAATCAGTAACCTGCGCAACTAGATAGGAAAGATTGTGTACGCACCCGCGGCGAGGAAAATGAAGATGTTTGCTGAGTGATGATAGATGAGTGAAATGATAGAAGTCGTCCACACTGGCTGAATCACATACAAAGTAGCTCTTCATCAGTCAATCGGGCATGTCCATCCGAATCATCGTCGTTTGCGGCGAGGAGGCTAGTCAAGAGGTCGTGGCGTTCCTCTTTATCCTCCTCGTTTCGTCTTGATTCGATCATTTCCTTTATGTACCGCTATTTTTGTTGATTAGCCAATAGCAATGAACGAGTTTGCGCGTCAGCGCTCAGCGTTACCTCTAGCTCATCGAAGGCAAAGTGAGCTTGACGAACACGCTTGTTGAAATGAGTCGCCCACTTCGGAACGAGAACCTTGAGGATGAAGCCTTCTGAGACGTCGTGCCACGTATCCTAAACACCGCAATCAATAATCTAGCAACAGATCATCGCAAAGTGCAATTAGGACTAACTTTGAAAGACAGCTGATCATCCGCTGAATGCCCATTTTCCTCCTTCCAAGACATACGGCGACCGAAGCCGGCTGCACTAATGACGAACAACGCAATCTAAGAGAAGTAGAGCCTGTCAGCTGAGTATTCTCTGGCGTAGAATACAAACACGGCGCACCGGCATCGTTACAAGAAGCGCATGATCGGATTCGATTTCTGTCTTTCCTCCCCAGACGGTCTCGAAGAGTTCGTTCATAACCCCCACTGTCTCGTCCCACACGAGTCGGTTGTTGCGCTCCGAGAAGGAAGGCGCACTGATTTTCCTGTACCGCTTCCATTCGTCTCCCTCAGACGCCACGATGTTCCCACCAAACAAACGAAGACCTTTGTAGAGCGCGATTGGCTTCGGAAACCGCTGTCTTGAGCCTGTAATCGCCTTCAAGTAACAACATCTGTTTGAACAGAGATCAAATGGAGCGAAGTTGTAGGGCTCACCTTGACTGCGGCTGCATCCGCGACAGCGAAGCTAATTGAAGTACTCGGCAGAGCTGAAACCTACTCAAGGTTCGTCAAGCCTAGCTTCTCGCAAAACTTATGTCGCACTCACATAGCTGACCACGTCTACGCCTAACTCTGCATACGTATCGTGCTTCTTATTCCAGGCAGTACGACCTCCTCCGTTTATCCACGGCATTGAAGGTAAGGCTGAAGCCAACCCCCAGACATCGAGGAGAGTGCGCAGTCCGGGGTGACCACTACGAAGGGCGCACTCGAAGTGAGTTTCAAAAAACTTGTTCGCAAACATAAAACTCACTTGATTTGCCAAATTGCCTTTCGAAAAGCAGCGACCTTGCGAATAGCCAAGATCGCCCCCAAAGTAAGCACCAGCGTAAACAGGGTGTTCATCCCGGCCATCATAACGCCGCTGGCGTGATAGAAAGAAGGGAGAAAGTTCAAGGGGAAGGATGATCCAGCGAAAGTTCGTGAAGTGGAAGTGTTGGCCCGGGAAACGTATCCTTATAGGCTGTCGAAATGCCACAGGAACCCGTATACGCCCATCGTTCCGATTCTTTTCGAGGGACCACGCGTGTCGTCACGGCAAGGAATACGGAGAGTCGTCGCCATCGTGAGTTGGTAAAAACAAGATGTTGGTTGGTCGACTTCTGGTTGGCAGATGGAGTGCAAGAGATCACTGAGATGGCCGATGGCCGCACAGTGCGTAGTACTAGTATGACTCTGAGCGCTGAGCGCCCTGACTGCGTCACTGCGCCCTGCAGTTTTTTTTGGCGATTGCATGCAATCCGACTTGACCCGCGAGATGAGTTCACAGCTCCCTCTCACCTTTAGAGCCATGGTGGAATTCAATAGATGATACTTCGAGCAGCCAAGTTAGCAAGTAGAATAGGGAATTACTTCGTCGGCACAAACGAAAATCTCAACACAAAACCCCACAGGCGAAATACGTAAACCAGTCGAAGCCTCCTCACAGTGTCCTCAATCTCTTCTGGTGAAGGCTAACGAAACGTGAACGGGCCTGCAAAGCGACAAATAGCGGTATCAGTGTCCCCATTCTCAAGGCGAGTCAAGTGCCAGGAGAACATGAGCGTGAGACCAGGCTTCACATTCCGGATTCTCGATTTCGACGGCTGCGTCGGTGACTATCAGCGGATGCTAAAAGCAAGAGATCCCAGTCGATAAGTACGTACCGGGTCTCTGTCGCCGGGCATGGCCTTCTTGATCTTCTCATACGCGCGTTCTTGCTCGTCCTGGCACAGAGTCAAGAGACCCATTGCGAAGCACAGAGAGTGTGCGGTCGTCTCATGGCCTGATCTTTGCGTTCACTAACACGATGCGAAATGTCGCAATTCAACTTGAATATACGCTCGCAATGAGGAAGATTAAGATGTTTGCTGGAGATGTCAATGTCAATCCAACGTACGTCCGTAGGTACAAGAGAGAACATACCAAGCACCTCCTGATCCGACAGTAGGGATTGACCGTTCGTCGTTGGCATTCATTCGACTGCTCAAGAGGTCGTGCCGCTCCTCCTTTTTCTCCACTCGCTGTCTCAATTTGATGATATCGCGCATGTAACGCTGTTGTTGCTGTTGGTCAGTAGATGTTCGATAATTCAGCCGGTGTCAACGAACCTCAGTCTCGTTAATCTAAGCAAAACCTCGCCGAAACGTTTGCTAAACGGAGTGGCCCGTCTTGGCATGGACAATTTGAGGAAGCATTTGGACACGGTTTGTAAGGTGTCCTTGGCATCTGCTACAGCAAAGCCTGTCGCATCGTTCGGGAGCACGAGACCAAGGGTCGGCAAACCCGTCAGAGCTCACGATATATCAAAGATAGCGTTCAAGCTCACCATGCTAATCAAGTACAGTCCAAAGTTCGCGAAGCCTTCGTGCCTTTTTTGCCACACACCATTTCGCCCTCCAAGAACGAGTGAACGCCGGGGTAAAAGCGATGCGAGACCTGTCACGCTCAGAATCAGTACGAGACCAGGATAATCACTGTACACATGTCAGCTTTGAGTGTTCGTATGTAGTCATTGAAGGACTTACTTGATAGCCAACGCTGCTCTAGCCTCTGCGAAAACCAACAGTTTTATGAACGGTCCACGCTGAAGATCCCTACAGTCAGGACCAGAGGATGGCGGAATTCATGTTATAGAGAGAGTTCTGCGTCCAGATGAAGCAGACTCCGAGGGAGTAATAGAGAAGACAGTGCTGTTGTAAAAGAAATGAAGCCAGGAGTATGGCGACAGGAAACAGGTGAGCAAATGGAAAGCGAGCGTTGGCGAGCGCCTAATTTACATGCGCGTCCGATCAGGTCCGATCAGATCTTGCCATCAAGCTCAAGCTTTCAAGCAACGCATCGTCTCTTGATCCTCTTCTTCTATCGACGTAGTACATCCAGTCACGTTGATTCAAATCATCGTTCTCGAAGTAAGTAGGCGTTCTCTCATGAGAGGTGTCTTACTTATCTGCATGATTCTCCTACTAACTTTAGGCACAAATCAATCTATGATGTCCAGCTCAGCAGAGTCTGCACCGTTGTTGCCCGCAACCATCGAGAGCATAGACAAAGCCATCGCACGCGAGGTGGAAGTCATGGATGTTTATCAAAGCAACATTCTACGGCTCAAATCGCATCGCAATGCGCTGACTCCGATCAACGCCCGTCTACCTTCGGAGATCCTGTCGGCGATCTTCGTGGACTTGGTCTACGACCTCGCAGCTCCTTGGCCAGCCTCAGCCACACTATCTCTTTCATACGCTCTGTCGTGGATCTACTGCAGCCATGTTTGTAAGCAATGGAGAAGCGTGGCTCTGCACACCCCCGAAATGTGGTCCTTCATCTTTTTCACCAACACCTTGTCATCAGTTGTAGCCGCACACACTTTCCTTCGCCGCTCGGGTGAGGTGCCGTTATATGTCACCATCAAAGCCCTTCCTCTCGTTGACGGAAGGAACCTTGCGTTTGTGGAACCAGTAATGGATGAGTTGCACCGAGTTCAGGAGCTCGGCATGTCGAGCTGTGTCAGCCTTCAGGAGCGTGAAGTGCTGAGGGCACGATATGGCCGCACCGCAACCCCACTCCTTCGTCATCTATACCTAGAAAGCGGGTTTATCTGGCAAACGCCTTCTGCAGCACTATTGGGTACTGGAGATGTTCAAGCCAATTCTCCAATGCCTCATCTTCGGACCATTGATTTGGTTACTTTTCAGGTACACCTCAGCGAAATTCGCCACTTATTCCCTCCTACACTGACTTCGATCTTGCTTCGAAGTCACTCTTGGCAGGACCACGATGGCTCGCTTGTTTCCTTGCTCTCCGTTCTGCGCAACACACCGCTTCTCCAATGCTTGGAAGTATCATTGGCCTGTACACAACTGACCAGCACTGCTCCTTTACCTCCCGTTCATCTCAACCACCTGCGCAAGCTCATAGTCCTTTCTTTGTCCGACAATCATCCAGTCGTTTGGTTCCTCAGGAAGCTTGTGTACCCCGCTACGACGCGCATTAATTACCACATATTATCAACCAACGGTACACCAGAGCCTCTACAAATCGTGACTCACTTCGATGAAACCCTGCGTCGCCTCGACTACGACGCGTACGACCCTGCTGTTTTCTGGCCATTTTCCGCCTTGCACTACAATCCGACGAGAGCATTCTATAAGCTTTGGGCTTCGCAGCCAAGCTCGGACCGATATCATGGCCCATGGCGAGCCACTGAGAGAGATGGGCCGGAAGCCCAACTTGATGATCTCGCTCTTTCTTTGGACTGGGAAGTGGACGCGGGGTTGACTCTAGCCCTCGAGAGCAGTTTCAAGCTTCCAACTACCGGCATCCGTGCGTTGTACTGGGGAGGCTCTCGCATGCGCAGCGATGACGGACAGTCCCTCGTCGCGCACATGCAACAAGTCGAGATCCTCGTCGTGGATGCCAACGACGATTGCTGGAAATGGAGTAGCGAAGTGACGGTGGATGGGCAGACATCTTCGCCACTGTCAGCTCTCTTCCCAAATCTTAAGGTCTTCATCATCCTGCATTGCGCAGTGGAGATTGACAGAAGTACGCAGGGCCAAACGTGGTGGCAAGACTTGCAAGCTGTACTGGCTGCTCGCACGTCCGCCGGGTTACCTCCCGTCGAGCACCTCGTATTCGCAGCCGCACCGGTGACATACGTACTTCCACCGGTCGCTTTGGAATGGGTCAAGCAGCATTGTGTGGATGTGATGGTGGATGCGACGCGAGAGCAGGTGACGAGTCTTCTGCGAGGGCGGTGTCCTGAGAGGTTTATCAAATTGCTTGACCATGACTTCGATGCCAGGGAGAGAGTCTACTTATGGTTTGAAGAAGATGAGGAGGAAGACGCAGACTGGCCTATGTAATTCTTGATATCTGTACATACGCTCAACTCGTTGTATCTAGAACTCCGTCAGTACAAAGTTGACCGGTCTTGCTACTTCAAATTATCATCAGGCCGGATAGCACGTTACTATCCATAGTCTCATTCGGTCATGCACCAATGTATTGACGTCCTACGCCGTCCGATCAAATAACCGTCACCGGCAGGCGCACTCGTATTCTTGTTACAGCTCGACAACACTTGAAATGGGTAAAAAACCTCAATTCTACTCGGCAATGCTCCTAATCTCTCCTGGTGAAGACCAACGGAACACGGACGGGCCTGTAAAACGACGAGCAAAAGTATCAATATCTCCTCTCTCAACAGAGCAAGACGAGAAACGTACGTCAGCGTGAGTCCAGGCTTTGTCTTCAGCACCCTCTCTTTCTTCTGCTCAAACGTCTCGCCAGCAAACTGAGGCTCCTCCTTCACGGTGATCTTGTACTTCTGCAGGATCATCGTGATGGCAACTATACTCTCCAGTTCAGCGAATCTGTGAGACAAAATCGTGAGATCATTAGGAACGGTAAGAGTACGAAAGGATAGCCGCACGTACCTGCGGCCAAGGCACGATCGGACACCACCACTGAAGGGTAAGAACGCGTCGCGAGGCCAATCACCGAGGAACCGAGAGGGATTGAACTGATATGGATCCTCCCAGTACTTCGCTGGTCATCACTGTCAGCGGGAGCCGTGTACCGTACACGAATAGGCCAGACATACGGTTATAGTGAAGACCCACAACGTGCAAGTTGACACTTGCTCCTGCGGGGATAGGAACAATGATTTTCTCCCCCGCGCTGTTCGTAGTGGCGAGCGTGGTGTCTTCAGCGCTGACTTTGGGTATGCTGACGACCTGCGAGACGGCGATTCATGATTTAAGTGATCTTGTGAGAAGTGTCATCAAACCAGCCATGGAACTCACGGGAGGGTACATCCGGAGTGTCTCGTTCATAACGCTGTTCGCATATTAGCTTCGGTGCTGCAACTGGAGTTGTATACCTACGCTTCAACGTAGTCAAGGGCAGAGAGATGGTGGAAAGTCTGAACCGGCGATGATCAGCGAAGGGAAAAACAAAGTAGACACGAGAAGACTTACAGGATCTCTGTCATCGGGTATTGCTTTCTTTATCTGTTGATATGTGTGCTCTTGTTCGTCCTGATATAGCGCGAGTAAAGCCATGGCAAAACACAGAGAATGCGCGGTGGTCTCGTGGCCTAGACGAGGCTTTCAGTACAATGCTGAGGAACATGGCGGATAGACACGGACCCGCGATGAGGAAAATGAAGATATTCGCTGGGAAATTTGGACTCAGTCTAACGTAGGTCTACAAATTCGAGAGACGACATACCAAGCACCTCTTGATCCGATAATAAGGATTGACCATTGACAGGGTCATCGTTGGCATCGAGTAGACTGCTTAAGAGATCGTAACGTTCTTCTTTCTTCTCTGCCTTTCGCCTCAATTCGATCATGTCGTGCATGTACCGCTATTGTGACGTCAATGGAAGCGTGCGGCTGAGCGAGTGCAAACGAACCTCAAGCTCTTGGAATCCAAGGATGACCTCACGGAAGCGTTTCCTGAATGGCACGGCCCATTCCGGAACAAGCAACTTGATAAGAAATCCTTCGGAGACGGTGTGTAAGGTGTCCTTGAACGATAATTCGCCTTTGCCTTTGGCGGAGGCCGAGAACTCCTCGTTCCAAGACATGCGGCGACCAAACCCGGCGGCGCCGATGACGAATAGCGCAAGCTTACAGTATCAACCGATGAGCTACCAATATTCATCGGCTGGTAAGGAGCATAACATACCGGCATGGTGATCTCCAGCGCATGGTCCGACACAATCTCCGTCTTCCCTCCCCAAACGTTGTCGAACAAGTCGTTCATGATCCCCACAGTCTCGTCCCACACAAGCCTGTTGTTGGGTTCTGAGAAAGAGGGTCCGCAGATCTTCCTGTAGCGCTTCCAATCTTCAGCTTCTGACGCTACGATGTTGCCACCAAAGAAGAGGAGACCCTTGTACATAGCCACAGGCTTCGGAAACCGCTGCCTGGACCCGACAATCTCCTGCAGAAAGAGAGTTCAATTGAGTTCTGATAAATGTCCTCGACCACCGACCCTGATAGCAGTGGCATCTGCTACCGCAAAGCCCGTTGAGGCCTTCGGAAGCGCGGACACCTAGGGATCAGGGACGATTCGACATTGCAAAGTAAGTTGGGACGGTGCACGAGAAGACAAGCCTGAATGAACTCACAAAGCTAACGATATCCAAATCCAACTCTGCGAAAGCGCTATGTTTCGCTTGCCATGCTTTGTTCCGCCCTCCAGTGATGTATGGAATCCGCGGTAGAAGGGAGGCGAGACCACGGATGCTGAAAACGGTACGTAGTCCGGGGTGGCTGCTAAGAGAAATACACATATTCAGACCGATAGTAACTCTCATGCGGCGAAATGGACTCACTTGATAGACACCAGTGCCCTGCGGAAGCCTACAATCTTCTGGATAGCCCATAGCGTCCCCACAGTGAGGACTAGGAGTAGGACGGTGTTCATTGGTTGAAAGCGCACACTGGCCCCGGTAGAGCAGTGAATTGTCGGGAAAGTGAAGGAGTCTGGGTGAGGAATGTCGTTGACAACATTGTCGCAAGCCTCGGCCGACGCGTTGAGTGGCCGGTGGGAGGGCTGGTCGTCATGAACATGACCATACGAGATTCACAGGCGCCGCACGTGCCACCATGATCGATGAGTTATGCTTTCCTGCACCGCGATGTCTTCTTGATTCTTCTTGATATTGTCCACCACGCACCGCACCTCATCTCAGTGTCTAATACCAGGTATACCCCAGTCGTAGTGATATCATAGATCGAACAATACACACTCACTTGGATTACAGATCGATCTTGACACAACCCAGTATCCACGACACATCACGGTGTCCAGCTCGCGGTGTATGCCTCTCGAAATGCCACCAACCGCGGAGGATGTGGCTCAGGCTACCGCATGCGAGGTGGAAGCCATAGCTGTCCATGAGTGCAACCTTCAACGGCTGAAACAGCATCGGAACACGCTGGCGTCGATCAATGTTCATCTTCCACCGGAGATCCTGTCCATCATCTTCGTTCACCTTGTCTACGACCTCGCGGCACCCTGGCCAGCGGCCCCTACCCAGTCTCTTCAAACTGCGCTATCATGGGTCAAATCCTGCACTCATGTTTGTCAGCGATGGAGAAGCATAGCTCTTCATACTCCCGAGATGTGGACGTTCATCTTCTTCAATCGCGCGCACGAATCAGTCTCAGCCGCGCACACTTTCCTGTCCCGTTCGGGAGGACTGCCATTATACGTGACGATTAAATCCCTTCCTATCCTCGATCTTTCACTTCCCGATGGGAGACTTATGTTTATCGAGCCAATCTTGAACGAATTGCATCGAGTTCAAGAGCTCGGTGTGGCGAACTGCTTCAACCTTGAAGAGCGCTTAGTGCTGAAGGATCGGTATGGTCGTGTACCGACTCCCCTTCTTCGCCACCTATACACCGAGGACGGATTTCTATGGCAGTCAACTAATGAAGAACTACCACTGGACAGTGACTACCCACGTTCCCAAATGCCTTGCCTCCAAACTGTAGACTTCACGCCCAACGACACACTTCTCAGCACCGTTCGCGTCTTTTTCCCGCCTACGCTGACTTCCATTCTGCTCCGAAACAACAGCTGGCAGGACGAAGTTGGCTCCATGGGTCCGTTGGTCTCCGTTCTACGCACTACACCACTTCTTCAATGCCTGGAGGTATCATTGTCATCCACACGCATACCTGGTGCTGCCTTCGCTCCTGTTCATCTCAATCATCTCCGCAAACTCATCATCACCTCTTGGGGCGACAACAGGCAAGCTGCTTGGTTCATGAGAAGTCTCATACACCCTACCAGCACACGCATCCATTACGGGCTGTTGATGTGGGGTCCAGGAATATATCATGAACCAGTCCTGACTCATTTGGATGAAAACCTCCGCCGCTTCGATTACGACGCATACGATCCCAATTTTTCCTGGCCATTTTCAGCCTTGTTCTACGAACCAATAGATTTCCGAGTGTACAAGCTTTTGGCCTCGGAAAATAGCACCGATCGGTATCACGGTCCCTGGAGAGCTACCAAGAGCACAGGACCAGAGGCCGAACTCGACGAGGTCGCGCTCTCTTTCCACTGGCGCATTGAGCCCGTAACACTGTGTCCGTTCCTCGAAGAAGAGTTCAAGCTCCCGACCACCGGCATCCGCGCGTTGTTCTGGGGAGGATTTCGCATGCGTAGCGAAGCCGGACACTCTTACTTCGAGCACATGCAACAGGTGGAGACCCTGCTGGTTCAAGCTTGCCAGGACTCTCAGTGGCTATGGAGCAGCAATGTAGACGTGCAGAAGTCGCCATCAGTTCCCTTTCCAAAACTCAGAGTGTTGATCGTTTTGGACTGTTCGTCGAGCCTGAACAAGGACGGTCCCTGGTGGCAGGCCTTGCAGACTGCACTAGCAGCTCGCACGTCCGCTGGCTTGCCTCCCATTGAGAAAATCGCGTTCGAAGCGACATCAGAAACGTTACAACTCCCGCAGGGCGTATTAGAGTGGATGAGGGAGCACTGTGTGGATGTGATAACAGACGCGACGTCAGAGTGGGTGCTGAGTATGCTACAAGGACGATGTCCGGTCAAGTTCGTCAAATTGCTTGACCAGTATTTTAAAGGGCGTGAGAGCACAGATGACTCTACTGATGACGAGGAAGTTGAAGATTGAAGAGCGTTTGGTACTTGTCCTGTGTAACTGTATATATTGCCGACCAATACATAGCCTATGTATGTACATGCCCCTCGCCAAATATTTCAGCTTGACTACTGTCTCCGCGGCCCGGTTTACTGAGTCGATCCATGGACGATCAGGAGCTTTCCAGCTAGGCGCAGAACGGTAGGCCATCACAGAAAAACAGACACATACGGGTAATTTACGCGGTCATGCGCCGACACCGGAAAGTTGGTCGGCTTCGACGGCGGAGCCGCCAGCTTGCCTGGTATGGGAAGATGCGCTCCTCGGTTTGCCGGCAAGAGCGTCGGGCGACGTGCGCGTAGCGGACTTGTCGAAGCGACTGTGCGTGGGATTTCTTTGGCTGGCCTACCGTTCTGCGCCTAGCTGTCATCGATACGTGGATATTCATTGCCGCTTTTGTTGGTGTCGCTAAACAAAGCGACTTAAGCTTGTGGGCCAGGGTGGTGTTTTGTGACTCTTCCAATCAAATTCCGAGCTTGAAGCTTGAATTCGAAGCTTGAGGCATGTTCACATATTTTACTCATCCTCGATTCAGTAAGTACTGAAGTAACTCGGAACGACAGATTGCCGACTGGTGGCACCGATTGCCTCTCAGCCATTGTCATGACCGACTGTGCTCGCTCACTGATCCCCCGTCGGGCTATCGAAGGCGAAGAAAAGGTCGTATTGATTTCTGCCCATACGCATGATGTCGCGCAGCTCAAAGAACAGTGCAACGCAATGAGCCCAATCAATGATCGCCTCCCCGCGGAGATGCTCTCCGCCATCTTCGTGCATTGCGTTCACGATGCAGTGGCATCGTGGCATGCTCCCGATATGTTGTCACTCCCTGAGTCGCTCTCCTGGATGACCTGCACCCACGTCTGTCGATATTGGCGAGAGATTGCGCTGCATACTCCTGAGTTGTGGACTTTTATCTGGGTCGCCTTCAACTCGACATCTGTAGATGTCGCTCGCTGCTTCATCAGCCTTTCTCAGCAACTGCCACTTTCCGTCTTCATCTACCACGCCCCTCGGCACGCAGAGCGCGGCAGACTAGTACTGCTGCATACAGTTCTCAACGAACTCCCTCGAATTCAGGACCTCACGATGCTGGGAAGACTCCCTCGCAAGATACACGCCAACCTGGCACTCCGCTACCGCAACGTTCCTGCTCCCCTCCTCCGTCGCATTCACGCTACAGCTCCTTCTATTTGGCAGCCACTTGACTCCGGAGTGCCAGAACACGCAATCGCTCAAGATCGAATGCCTCGTCTTCAGTCCATTCGCTGGGTACCCTTCGGAACGCGCCTCAACAGCTTGAGCCTTCTGTTCTTGCCCTCCCTCACTTCAATTGTCCTTGAGAATGCGCTGTGGCACGAAGAGGACGCGTTAGGTGCACTCCTCAGAGTGCTAGATGCCACGCCGCTTCTTCAGTTTCTGCAAGTCTCCTTCGGATTCCCCAGTACCACCGGCCCTGATCTGTCCGCCCCCGACGTCCGACTAGATCATCTTCGCAAGCTGACAGTCACCACTCAAGCAGATAGCGCGACAGTAGTTTGGTTCTTTCAGCACATCACAATGCCCGTCACAGCGCACATCACGTGTAGGATGGTGTCTGCAGAGGTTCCAACCCGGCATCCCCAGCTGCTCATAACACACCTCGATGAAACGCTCCGCCGACCGGACTACGATGCATACGACCCCTCCATCTGTTGGCCTTTTACGGCTCTTTGCTATGACCCCATGCACGTCCCCCGTACATACATGCTGTGGGCACCGGAAGCCGATATGACCCCGTATATTACGACCGCTGCGGCTCTGGAAGCTGTCAAAGGATATCAGGACGATTGGGGTGCAGCGATCGTCTTATCCTGGAGATCAGAGACGAAAATCATCTGCCCCGCCCTCGAGAGCGCATTCGTACTCCCTACTACCGGGATTCGAGCTTTGTTCTGGGGAGGGCAGAGCATGCGTGGAGAGGACGGGACATCTAGTGTCGAACACATGCAGCAGGTGGAAACGCTTGTCGTGGATGCCAACCGTGGTTCTTGGCACTGGAGTTCCGCAGACCAGCTTCACAACGCCAATACTCACATCCCGTTCCCAAACCTGAAGACACTCGTTGTCCTGCATTGTGCCGTGTCTACGGACACTGTTGCCGGACGGATGTGGTGGCGGGAGCTCCAACGCGCACTGAATGCCCGGTTGTCGGCCGGCTTGCCTCGCGTCGAGACGATAGTATTCGCAGCTGCGCCTGCGGATTACATTCTACCGCGGAAGCCTTTCGAATGGATGCGAGAGCTTTGCGAAGAACTCATTGTGGATCCCCCGCTAGAGGCGCTATGCGCCTTGTTACAAGAGAAATGTCCGCAAGGGTTCGCTCGCATCCTTGATTGGCACTTCGCCCACAGAGAGCGCCTGTACTTCTTATTCCACCATATGGTCCAGGATGAAGGAGGTGTAGTCGCTGAGTCCACGATACCTATTAAAGCTCATCACGTGTAGGTACATTGGATTCGTCTGCAATATCCGGTTGTATAGTCCGATCAGGGTATGCGTCGCTCAGAGTGGAAGGTTCCGGAGAGGACGAGGTCGACATCGTTTCGTAGAGTGATTCCAACATGCTCGTATCAGAGGTACCCGCTGGCAAGTCTGGGGATGACATCGAGGTCGAAGACGCTGAAAGGACTGCACTTGACAATGACGAGGAGGCTGCAACCGCGAGAGAAGACGCGACCGTTACAACGCTCGTCGCGGCCACGGTGGCACTCGCAGCGAGCTCGCTCCCCGCACCCTTCTCCACCGCATCCAACACTTTGTCCTTGGCCACCTTCTTGGCCGATGACGGCAAGAAGCGCGTCCAAAAGAAGGCTATCCGTATACTACGGTCGATGAGTCGTTGCTTGAGAATAAATAGGACGATGAGAATGAAGAAGAATAGAGCGGCGAAGATGAGCATCCGGTCTAGCCAGTCGGATTTCTCCAGGGCGGTGATGAGGTGCTTCGAGGTGACCATGAGATTGTCGAGAACGTCGTGTGTAGTGGAGGTGGATTTCAGAGAGGCGGTGGATGCATCTGAGAAGAGGAAAATTATACATAAGGATGCGGGAAAGTAGTCCGGTGAAGTTAGCACTCACCCAGTAGTTGTGTGGACAACACGGATTTCTCCAGCTCGCCCTGCATGAGAGCGATCGTCCGCTGCAAGGCCTCGGTCACGTTGTTACTCGCTTCCATGAGTGCGTCCTCTCTGTCCAGTGAAAAAGGGAGATTCAGATGCAGAACACGGATTACGCTAATGCAAACGTACGTGACTTTCTCGTTTAAATCCTGCTTCTCTCTGACCGCAGACGACCCTAACAGTTCCTCCCTATTCGAGACCTTGTTCGCATCGATAGTCCTCTTCGACGCGAGAAGGGCACCCCTCGACTCTTTCCGCATCCTGAATGAGGTCCAGTCCCTTTGTTCAGCATACCGCATTCAAACTCCAAAACAGACAAGTTAACGAACGCACCTTGCAAGCGCCTCCTTGAACTCTCCGGCGACCGCTTTCAGCTCTTTTCTCGCCCTGTCCCCTTGAATCTCATCCAATTCCACCTCAAGCAGGTCTACGCTCCGCGCGAACGCATCCACATCCTCGCGTAGCTCCGCCGCATACTGCTGCTGCGTCACCAGCGGTCCTGTACATTTCCGTAGCCGGGGTATTTGGAAGTCGAAGATGTCTTTCTGTTTGCGGGTGAGATTCGCGATAGCGTCATGTATCTGCTGAGGAAGGAGTGATGGGATAGGTGCCATTACGGCGAGCGATGAGCTGGAAGGTCGTGGTGGAGAAGACGAGAGCGGTGTCGTGCAGGTCGGAAGGCGGGACGTGATCGCATCTTATCGCTCGAAACTTTGATCGGCCGTTGATCGGAATCTAGGCGCCTTCAAATGCCTGGGATAATCTGACGTGACCTCCTTCCTTTCGACGAACTCGACCGAGAATGGACTCGAGGGCTCTACGGCGGTTCTACTTCTGCTCTTGTCTACCGGTACGTATTTGTTCGTTTGTCTTTCTCTGTTACATGCCATCTTACACTGCGTTTGTGCTCAGGATTGATCTCTGTTTGCACAATACTTAGATGCATACTTACTAGAAGAACACGATCATGGATCTCCCAAGTGAGTTACATACCATCAAACACCGAGAACTTACGAGCTCACAGGCCATGAACAGATCCTATCTTAGATGCTTCTCATGAAACTCTCAACAGTGACGACGGTTCCAGTCAACATCCTACGCTCGCATCTGACGAGCACAAGGATATCTGCATCATTGGCGCAGGCCCGAGCGGACTCGGAGCCCTCAAAGTCCTCCTAGACCACCCACTATTCAAGGTCGGAGTATGGGAGGTCGTCGCATTCGAAGCCCGAGAAAGCGTCGGGGGTGTTTGGTGCGTCCAATACTCCACTTACGTCTCGAACTATGACTGAAGCTATGTCGTCAGGCTTCCGGCAAAATCGTCATCAACACCAGACCGAGCCAACCCTCCTCCGACACCGCTCTACGACGCACTGACGACCAACCTCCCTCATCCCGTCATGGCATACCCATCTTTCTCCTTTCCTCCCTCGACGCCGCTCTTCCCACCGGCTTCGACCGTCTTACGATATTTAGAGACCTACGCGGAGACTTTCAATCTAACGCAACATATCCGCTTCAACCATCGCGTCGTCGATACGCGATGGGATGCTGCGAAACGGAAATGGCGCGTTCAAGTGCGAGAAGGACGATCGGGCGAAGAGAAGACGCAGGAGTACGATTTGGTCGTCGTGGCCAATGGACATTACAGTTTACCGCGATACCCTACGACGCCCGGATTGCAAGCGTGGCTGGACGCGGGGAAGGCGACACATTCGGTATACTACCGGAACCCTACACATCCACCGTGTTTAGAGAAGGTGGAGACGGTGTTAGTCGTGGGCTCGGGACCCAGTGGCCTGGACATTTCGTCCGAGCTGCGCACAGCAGGGCACAAGCGCATCGTTCATTCGTTCACTGGAGCGGTGAATGAGGATCTGGAAGGTGGTGGAGTGAAACGACGAGGGAGAGTCAGGACCTTTCTAGACCCGACACGAGGTGAAGTAGAATTCGAAGATGGGACGAGGGAGATTGGGATAGGGCATTGCGTGTTAGCGACTGGGTACCAAGATCACTTCCAATTCCTTCATCCACCGGAGCTCCGGCTAGACTTCCCACCAGGTATCCCACCGCTTCCAGCAGAGCTATACAACTCGTCATACCACGTCTTCCCACTAGCCAAGCACATCTTCCCGCTCGCCACAACATACCCTCCGTCCAGCATCGCGTTCCTTGGGCTTCCCGTCCGCGTAGTTCCCTTCCCTCTCATCGAAGCTCAGATGCGCGCTGTACTGGAAGTCCTCGAACGCCCCGAGAGCCTCGACACGACCCAAGAAGCCGTCGACATCGTCTCGCGGTACGAAGACCTCCGCGCCCAGATTACCGCACGCCAACCCTCCCTCCCGCCATCTCAACTCCCCTTCGCCATCGCGAAGATCTGGCACATACTCGAGGAGGAGCATCAGTTCAACTACCGCGACGCGCTGCACGCTTTTGCTGGGTACAAGCAGGAAAAGTGGAGGGTCCCGGCTTGGGTGAGGGAGATGTACCCGATGAAGTTGGTGTTGAGGCAAAAATGGCGGGAGCTGGAGAAGAACGGAGAGGCAGAGGAGTGGGTGAAAGGCGTTGGAGAGGGCGGTACGGAAGAGTGGGTTCAGTTAATGAAGAAAGTGTTGAGGAGAGCGGAGGAGAGGCGGAAGGGGTTGGATGATGTCGATGATGTTGAGAGGCAGAGAACTAGGTTGTAAGACGCGGACATACCTAATGACATGCAGTTCCTCTGTAGTCCATTCGGCGACCCGAACGCACGCCACTCGGAATGAGATACTGACGCGTCGTCGCGAACACGGATCGCAGGCGATATTCACAGTCCTGACTATCACAGGATTCACAAAACAGATCAAGAATATGTATTTCCTCTCGTCCTCAGGTTCAAGACATGCCAACATAGAGTCCTTCAGCAACCACCTACAGCTACGTCCACGCTGACTACGAATAGCCGAGGCTCCAACCCGCCTGCCCGCCCCGTCCGCGCGATACAAACAGAGAAGCAAGATGGTTGAGGGGTAGAGAAGGGCGATACGCGAGATGAAAATCCCCCAACGCTAGCTTCAACTCCCGCCGTCATTTCGGCCTTGTGAAGGCGGACCCTTGGTACCCGGCTGGCGGGGGCGGTCGGACCCCATTGATCGGGACATGCTGTCCTGCCGCTTGTCCTGCCGCATAGATCTTGTCTCTGAGTGGTCCTGTGGGAAGCGGCTGTACATTCAAGTGCGTTGGAGGTTGGTAGAGTGGATCCGCGGATTTAGCGTTATACTGTGGAACGGGACCAGGGGTCTGGCTTGAAGCTCGGTTTTTTGGGTCCACTGGTTGAAAGTGTTCCTGAGGAGCTGCATCGCTGCCCCGCTTGTTCCTGTACGATGTATGCGAAGTGAGTCTCAGTTCACGGACTATGCGACTACGACACTCACAGGTCAAATTCCTCAGTATTGAGGCCTTCGACGGCGTCGCGAGTGACCAGGAAAGAGACATCCTCGCGTGGGTAGACTTGAAGGGGCTGAGCGGTGAGGGTTGATAGTGGTGCTGCAAGGGCAGCGGTAGTCGCTGTTGCAATAACGGCAAAGATAGCGGCGGTGAAGTGCATGGTAGCCAGGGACGTTCAATTGGTGTGAGGATGCAGGTGTTGGTTCAGATCTCAAGTCGTGGTCGAGGGCGGAAGGGGTACAGGCTGCATGAGAGATCGGCAAGTTAGTGGCAAATCGCAGGACAACGAGTCGTAATCGAGAAACAACCCACCGGCCAGCACCTGTTAGTAGCACCTGCGAGAGCTCAGCTGGGGAACCAGTGGAGTTTTTTGCACGCCTTTTATAGTTACGACTCTGTATCAAACACTCAATATTTACGCAATATTGAATCAGTCCAAAGCGAGTAGCCGAGTGATCAATGACTTTACAGAACAGCTGCGTGCAGAACGTTGGGCCAATCAACTTCGTGGGTGTAAGTGGACGGCCCTTGAATGTAGTTTGGCTCAAGCTTTTGCCGTCTTCGAGCCCTGAGAGTAGTGATTGGTGCTGTGACCATGACCGCGTAAGTTCTCCATCAAGGGGTAAAGCAGGGTAAAGCCTGAGGCCTCAGATCTGACTCGGAGAGGCAACCATGATTCCGTCGTTCTCTATCAAGGGGTGATATTCGCCTCAACTGCAAGCGAAGGTCCGCCGTGGCACGGTGTTCTGAAGCGGCGTCGTCGGGTGTGGTGCTCAGGTCTTCGTGTTCGTCGCAGTAGTGGTCGTCTTGAGAGCTTGAGCCTTCAATACTACTTGATACTGTCCAGTGCCCACGTCGGTCCAAGCCTCGACCGCGATCTTCCAATATCTTCTTTAAAATGCTGCACTGCTGTCAATATTGCCGCGGAGAGTGGCCCTTGATGATGATTGCCGACACCTTGAGTCTCTAGGTGCAGTCGTAGTATCAACACATCGTGACCGTGGAAGCTTCGAGTGAAAGTGGGCAAGGTGAGCGGTCACTTCACTCCATCTTGTGGCTGACCTATCGAGAAGCACGGTGATCCTCAGCGAGTTCTTGTCATGAAGTATCAGAGACGTCGGTGTTTGCTCAGTACTGCGAGCAGCTGATGTTCGAGAACACCGACAGCCCTAGCCAGCCGTGGATTCGAAACCTGGATGCATGGGCCTTACAAGGCGGTGCTCGCTCGTATTGGATTGAGAGCTTTCATATCTGGAAATGCTGAAGTGGACATCAAAGGCATACCACGGTCTGAGACAAAGGTGTTCACCGGTTCGGAAGTTTGAAGATTGAACTTCTGTGGAGTATACGGAACCGAATTGCTTTGTTACACGCTGTATTTAAATGAACTAGACCTATTTTTGAGTTTTTCATTGAGATAAGATGGCAAAGATCGGGTCAGATTTTGTGGTCTCAATCCCGCGAATGGGAGATATAATTCCAGGATGAAGGCGAAATGGATGACCGGCCCACAGCCACCATGCCACCGAGGACACGGGGGCCGCCACAAATGCAGACAGGCGATAGGGTGAATGGAGAGCGCAGAGCCGTGTGTCCGACGTGCGGCAATAGCTTGGCATCGTCAACGACGGCGAGGAGCCTCAGTTATCTGTCGAGCACGCTGCGAACGGGGCGAGCAGTGGAGTCAGTGGTGCAGAAGGTGGTGACGTCAGGCCCGTCTGCGCTATATTGGGAAGCTGCCGTCCAATACGGCAGCTCGACTACCTGAACGGGCGATACGGCGTCTAGCGCCAGCCTAAACGAAAAAGAATAATGGAGGCTGTCGATCGGTGGAGGCCCCTGCCCTGGATGTCGTCAGGCATTAAAAGACCATGCCTCCGTCTCCGCTTTCCTCGTCATCTTTCCCCATTCCCTGCCCTCATCTTTGTCGTCGTCGTCGTCGTGAATCGTCGCGCCGTCGCCGTCGGAGTCGTCGCCCGCAATGTAAGTGCCGTTTCCGTTGACCGACGTCCAACAGCTCACCGAACTCGTTTTCCAGGTCCAACATCAACGATGCCCCGAACGCGTCTACTTCTACGTTCGTGACTGCGCTCATCTTCAACGCCATCGTCTTCGCAGCAGAGTTGGCCGCATTCACCGTCTTCCGTCCCTATTTTCCCGCCATTTACGAGCCGAGGACGTACATTGTGCCAAAAGAGTGAGTCTTTTCGCTTTCCGTTTGCGAGGACGATGGGCTAGCGCAGTGAAGAGAGGTGTACGTAGTAGAGGTCGTCATTGGAGTTGTAAAAGGTTGTCGGACAGGGCGTGAAAATGGGGTAGCGCGAGGAAGGGAACGACTTATCGGCGCCTACGGTGTTTCTCTCGTTTGCACTCAACTTCCTCTTCGCATCGATCTCACACCACGCACTTCTCTCAGGAAACGCATACACAGCCTGACATCCAAATTCTACGCATGGCCATGGGCAATATTCCGAGCCGACTACGAGGGGATCAAGGAGGCGAACGGCCTGGACGCGTACTTCTTCGTCAACTTCCTGCGCATGGTCACGCGCATGCTGCTTCCCATATGGCTCATCTCATGGGTCATCCTCCTTCCGCTCACGTCTGCTGACACCTCCGTCGCGAACCACACCGGTCTCGACCGCTTCATTTTTGGCAACGTCGCGACCGATAGGCAGAGTCGGTATTGGGCGCACCTCATCCTGACTTACCTCTTCACATGTGAGTATTCCTTCGATCGGAGTGTGGACAGTACTGACAACGCGTGCAGTCTGGATCTTCTACAACATCAAGCGAGAGATGAGGCACTTCATCCAGGTCCGCCAGCGGTGGCTCATCGACCCCGTGAACGCTCAGTCGGCGCAGGCCAGCACCGTCTTGATCACCGGTGTCCCAGCGCGGTACCTCTCGGAGGCAGCCCTCATGAAGCTGTTCTCGCACCTGCCTGGTGGTGTGCGCAAGGTGTGGTTGAACCGGTACGTCGGTCTCATTCTCATGGCTGAGGGTATGCTGACAGTCTTTCGCAGTGATCTCAAGGACATGCCCGACTTGCACGACCGGAGGGTAGCGGCGTGCAAGAAGCTTGAGTCTGCAGAGACGGTCCTCCTTGGCACTGCGGTCAAGCGGCGCAACAAGCATTTGAAGAAAGAGGCGAAAGTCGCGCGCAAGGCGGAGAAGAAGGGCGGCGCACCTTCACAAGACACCGTGCAGGACGGACGGCCGCTCACCGAACCGAGCGTCGTCGATACGGAGCAGGGAGACGTCACGCTCGCGGAGAAGCTCGTCCCGAGAGCCAAAAGACCGACGCATCGCCTACCGCTCTTCTCGTGGATGCCGTTTGCGCTCCCTCTCGTCGGGAAGAAGGTCGACTCGATAGAGTGGGCGAGGAACGAGATCGAGGTGCGTCTTCGTTGCTGTTGCGTGACTGGCAGGTGGGTTGGTTGAGTGTAGGGTCAAAGGTTCAGTATGGAGAGAAGGTGGGGTGCGCGTGGAGGAAAAGTTGGAGAAAGGGAGTGTTTGGGGGCATAGGTAGGTGTGAGGTGTGGGGTAGGTGTGAGGTGTGGGGTAGGTGTGAGGTGTGGTTGCAAGTAAGTGTGAGGCTTTGGTGAGTGAGCGCACCTGTCATGTACATAGTAGAACACCAATAAATCGGTTTGACTGTTTCTCGAGTTGTGTGCAGACGACGTGAAAGACAGCGAGGAGACGACGAAGAGATGCATTGTGGGTGTACAGTGACAAGGACACGAAGACTACAGATTGTACTGCTGCTCGTCGACAAACTCCGGCGTCAGGTCCTGTTTGAACCGAGTCCTCTTCTTTGATCGCGTCTCAACTGGGCGCCGCGGCCGCCTACGTCCCTTGTCCACCCGCACCTTCTTTTCCTCAGGCTCAGGCAGGCTTGCAGTGTACAACACAAAGTCAGCATCTGAGAGCTTCTGGAAGTGTATCTCTCCACTCCTCCATCTGTCCAGACAGTCCTGCAGTTTAGGCACAGAGCTCAATTGCGAGGGATTGACCAGTGCGTCTACATTGGTTGGTGCGACCAGAATGACGTGATACGGAACAGAGACGAAGCGAAGGAAAGAAGACGGTGTCCACCGCATCTTTACCTCGTCCTCCTCCGTGATGTCCGCTGCAGCTTCTATGTCAGCATCCGTCGGGTACTACGAAGATGATTTTGGCTCTGTGACGGACCTAGTTTCTGACGCACAAAGGCATGGAGTTCCTCTCGTGCAGTCTGCACACCTGCACCGTAGTGCGCACCTGGAACAAAGACATGGTACAAGCATTGAGAGGAGATTGCTCATGTGAACAGCCTTGAGAACTTACCTTTTTGTTTCAACGTACGAGGCATGGTGTTTGCTGCCAAGTGACTGACATCTTTGCCTTTTAATACGGCATGGCCTGACAGTGAAAGAACCCCATCCAAGCGAGGGACTTGTCTGAATCAGACAGACCTGACGGTGCGCAAAACATGTCTCCACAGCACATGAATGCCAGCGAAACAGCTCAGATCTCGTGAATCTGGTTGTGTTGTAACTTGCGCTAGAAGCACGCGTGCCATGTCCGTGCAACATTACTTTCGCATAGGTCTGTTGTGGCGAAGCACATGTTTGTACCAGGCCAGATTGGAAGATTGCCAGTGAGCGGAGAGAGCAACCGGTCACAGAGGCCGTGGCGCTCAAATGTGTTGATTTGTTTCAAACCCAGATCCGAACTCCGTGATCGAGCGCGCTGCTCGCGTTGGCGCAGTTTCTTTTCCTCGCCTTCTCTGACTACTTCCTTCTGCCAAATTCAAATCAATCGTCCGTTCACCTTCTTCTTACGAACAAGACGTGCCGGCAAAACGAGATTCGAGTGACGCGTTTCTTTAGCCATGAGATCCAGCGAAATGAGATCGGACAGCCAGACCTCGCGTGAGTCCAGTTTCTGGCCCGGGCTTTACACGTCTCCACTGCTGACGGAAAGTGCAGGTTCCGGTTTGCGTCCAGTGTGTGCCTCCGAAAACGAGGAATCAATGTGCCTTCTCCCGCTCTTCACTTTGACGGAGCAGGACACGCTGCCAGCGCCGACATATTTCTCAAAATCACACCAGTCATTATGTATCCGTACGGCACGTTCAAGACGTTATCTCGTCGTACCACGCACATGGACCGTGTCGGCCGTTAGGACGTTCTTTTTTGGGCCAAGCACAGGCCCATGAGATGGCCTACATACGCTCCAACTTGAAGTCAACACCGTAGACGCGGGGATTGTCCACCACTGGCCACGGTCCGTGCAGCACATCTGTGCCAAGCGAGAGGCACGTAAGTGCCATTTTCGTGCATCATCTTTGCTGTACGATGTTTTGCGTTAGGACAATACGCTTGGGCGATTGCGATCTCGGGGGCTATCTCACCCGGAGACGCGACGACAAAGGCACACGAGCATGTCCACTGCGGCTTCACCGGAACTCCGGGATCGTAGGAACCTCCGTTACTGGATGCGTCGCATCGCGAGGGACGAGTTCGTCCGGTAAGAGACCCTCTCACTGTCTGTTATTCGTCTTTCATTTGTGAGTCATTCAATCCGTCCGCTGTTGCCTCAATATACTCATCCAGACCTACCAGTGCTACAAGTCAGTCTCAGTCCGGCAAATCCAGCGCAACTCTGTCAAGATCGTTCAAGTTGCCGCATCTGCACACCCGTCCTTTCTTCGTACAAGCCGTGACACAGAAGGGCACGTCAACCCCGCTTTCCCTTTGGTGCCCATATTGTGACGACCTGCATCAGCGCATCAAGAATCTGCCTCTGTGACGTGTGGTCCTTCTCGCAGCACCCTCGTGTGCTGATTTTCCATGCGCCAGCTATCCTCGGAATTAGCGAGTACGATCGGATCGTAGATGTCGCTTTCAACATGTCTGCCTCACCTCCACATTCCCGTCCCGATCATAATTTTCGCATAGCTCAATTACTCGTCCTAGTGGCCTCACCTTTACCACTTTCCAGACTGGCTAACAGTAACAGAAGTGGCCGACAAGTCTACAGCTTTTGCCCAGATGCTCCACCAAGTTTACAGCTTTCGCCCAAATGCTCCACGAAGCCTTCGGCTTTGAAGAAACAGCATGAGTGTATGAGCAAGACTCTCCGTTGCGATCCAATCCGCGTCGCGTAGTAGCCTCGATTGAGAATCTTGATGGCACTCCTTCTACGACGTACGTGCGGACAGCTTTACGCGGACCGACTGCTTGGACCTTCACTCAAATGCTCCACGAAGCCGAAAGCTCCGAGTCCGGCTTTGCTCAACACCGACGTTTCTAAGGTGGCGCAGACCTGTCTAGACCATGTCCTAGTCGTTATTGATCGGTTGCATCGGAACAATCCTTGGTACGTTGTGATCCCAACTGTGCAATACTGCTGAACAAAATTGCCGTCCTCTTCAAGGTACAGCATTCACCAAAACAACACCGTTGCAAGCAGCGATTGTGACACGCCATGCTGCATCTCTTTGACGGCGATCTTAGACTGGCATCGCTATGGGTCTCCCATTTGTCCGACTGGCCACACCACCACCGTTACCCAATTCGACCAGTCCCATCCTGGTAGCGTGATACACAAATACGCTATAACGACGCTAATGCTGCTCTCAGATCTACGGCTTTCGCCCAGATGCTACGCGATACGGCCTTCAACCATTGTCCGGATACCAAGAATCTTGACGAGACTCATCTTCCGAGATCTTTCCTTTCAGCAACACACTCCTACCTTCCCTCGCCCGTCAGCTGCACGCTCAGCACGCTTCTGTCCGGTCACCGGCCCAGGCTCGTATGCAGAATGTTGAAGGGACGGAGAGAAGACCTCCGAGCCATCGTCACCGTATAGACTCGGACCAGCGGATTTGTGGCACAACGCACCAGAATGGTCGCCAAAGCCACTTTGAGGTCTGCACCCTTTGCTCAAATGCTCCACGAGGCCAACGGCCTCGAATCATGGCATCTCGTTCCGATATGCACTGTGAGCAGACCCCATCGGGATCCGTCAAGATACTCCCCTTCATCGGCACAGCACTTCAGCCGACTTTCCGAGCGCCATCGGTTCTCAGGGCATCATTTCAACCGACGCAGCGTGCTGCGTATTGTTCTCATCGGGATGAAGGGACAGAGAGATGTGGTCGGGACACCATAACGTGAAGACGAGTATGTTCACGGTGAGTCGTCTTCATGGTGTTCGTGCTTTGTTCAACCAAAAGTTACTGGAACTGACGATGAGCGTATTCTGGACGAGAAGCTCGGCCGTGTACCTGCTCGCCAGCCTGCCGTGAAGAATTCTAGACTTGCGGCAGTGTCGATGTCGTGAAGTACGATGGGCCGTCGATGGCCTCCGGCGAGTCACGCCGAATGAGCTTCGCAATCATCTAGACGTCTGGACTCAGCGGCATTCCACCCGACGTTTACTGCGAAAACACGAGTGTAGATCTAACTGATGTTTAATGCTTGTTTTTATTGCCGCACCTTTCAATTGCGTCCCGCGTGCCGTCTGTCCATCCAGTCTAGCTACTTTCGAAAAACCACTCAACCGATGCAAGCTCAGTATTTCGTTCAAAGTGAAGGTAGACGACGTAGTCACGTACTATAATGTGTAGCAACTGGATACGAACGGACGTAGAGATGCAGTATCCGATGCATTTGAATGTTTGCATTGAACGTTGAGCCATCGCGCGGTTGCACTCAGCTGCCTAGTAAGACGAGTTGAGCGCCCACTTCTCTTGTCTCGCCTCCTGTCCTCGTCCTTCGACTTCTCTTTCAACGGTCGACTCATGTCTTCTCGCTGCTTTACTCCTCTCCGTCAATTACGCGCACTTTCCTCAAGCTCGGTACAAAAAAAACTCGAATTGCTCAACATCGCTAACACAAGCTTGGCGAGTCAGACACCCGCTTCGTCGGTTTTCAAGCACACGTTTGGTCATCCCACATCTCTTCTTTTCTCCTCAGCGGAGATCACTTCTTTCAAGATCTTGAATATGTCTATTTGGCGTCGGATCAGAACGTTGATGCTAGGTTACATTTGAAGATGCTGTAGTTCATGTAAGCTTCATTTCGTCCTCACCCGATGTTCTGACAGTCTGACCCGACCTTCTCTCAACAGATGTTCAGTAGTATTCTCATGTCGTAGTTGATCTGTATCAAATACGGCTCAATTTTTTTTTCGATTTCGTCCTTCGCGTGCACGAGCAAGGCAAGACGAGTGAATCGAAGGGCTGTGACTGATGTTCTCCCCGAGGATATCAACCTTCAACGGACTCCCAGGTACGTTCAAGTCAGTAGCCCACACTTTGCGCATTCTCACTCATCAATTTCATCTCGCATTTGCACAGCTTCGTCAATGCACGCGTACCTTCCAGTGACGTTCCAAACGCGTTCAAACGTCCAAGCCCAGACTGTCGGCCTGAACCCAACGTTGAGATGCGGAAGAACGTCCTTCCGTATCGACCTACGGGTGCATCAGCCGAACTCTCGTCATGCGCCAAGGCCTCAAGCACGAGCTCCCCCGAAACGAAAGTTTCGGGACCCAAAGGATTATGACACGACGGGACGACACATCGGAGAAGAGAGCGGCGGACGGACGGACGGACGAGTGCGTTTTGAGGATGGCGTCGAAGCACGGTACGCAGCCGACTGGTTTCACGCTTAGCGTGATCGCCACTCGTTTAGCTTACGCCCTCGTTTCTTTGCCTAGGTGTCAAGATGTCGGCATGGCGTGGTCTGTGCGTCATTGGATGAGCGGATAAGAAGGGCGGGGAGGGGTAGAGATTCGTGTGTGGGCGAGCGTCCTTTCATATGTCCCCCCGTCTCGTTCTCCCCTGCGCACGTGAAGCTTGTCTTCCGTGCTCTTCTTACTCGTTGTCATTCGTACGAGCCGGCCTCTCGCGCCGAAATTTCATCTTTTTTGCCGTTTCTCTGCCCTCCTCTGACCTCGAGCACTTGCGTCTCGGGACTGCACAACACCTCTACTGCCGCGATACGACGTTCAGCACCACACTTCCACCTCACGCAAGTCTTGCACCGACGTTGCGAGAGGCCGAATCGCGCTGGGAACGGGGTGAAGTCACCAGGATCCCGGGGATGATGTTTCAGGAGTTTGAACGCACAGGTACGTGCCCTCCCTTCGTACCTTCAGTTCCAGCTTTGCTGATGCTAAAAATAACTTTTACAGACGTCACCGCACGACGTTCCTCCGGAATATCGTCGTCAAAACCGGTTGAACGTCCTCGTCCTTCCATCCTACTCCTGCGTTCAGTCTCGCTATTCCCCTCTCCATTACCGCCCCGAGACTCATGCAGTCGTTTGATTTACCTCTTCAGAAGTGAGTACTACTGTCCGTCATCTCCGAAAGCTCATCACTGACGTTTGAACGCAGGTTTCTGACCGTCTGTACGCCCTGCTCGTCTGCGGTGGTGTCTTCTCGAGTACGCACAGTCTAGCCCCAATCACCACACGGAGTTGCCAAGATACGAACTCCAGCATGTCACCGAGGTATGTCATGTTCCCCCTATTCGTACCGAAGCGTTGGTGCTGACGTCTGCGCCGCGTTTTCAGGCCGTGTTGCTTTTGGGGCAGCCACTACGTCAAAATCCGTATTCCCACCGCACTCAGCCTCGTCCAAGACTGCCCTACATGGATACCATACCGACCGAAGGTACGCTGATCTATCCCAGTAGCTTCCGTAGCCGTCCACTCATCCGTTCACCCAGAAACCACCCTCCTTGCCATTCCTCCTCCTCACGCCCGGCCATCCAACCCCACTCACCACCGTCCTCCACACCCCACCGCCGCTCCGACCCTCTCCAATCGTCGACCGAGTCCCAAACACCCCGTGTACCAACCGACGTCTCCCACTCCCTCGCCGTCGTCGCGTTCCAAGCCGATCCGGGTTTCGTCGGGGCAAGCGCCTACCACTCGCAAGGCCAGATCCACCGGATTGTGGTCCTGGGTGAGTACCCCCGTCTCTCATCCCTCTCCCAACGCGTCCTGACGTCTTTCCAGTCAGCCACTTCCGCGCGAATCACGCGGGAGGGCGGGGAACGGCTGTTCGTGCGGTCACGCCCAGTTTCCCAGCCCCGCCGAAATACGAATTTTTCAAACGCGTCCTGGGCCGGGGGAACGACTTGCGGTGGACGGGCCTGGGTCGGGAGGTCTCGCGTGTACCGGTTTTGTCGCCGTACGACCGATGCGGAGAGGCGGAGGGGTGATTTTGTCCGCGCCGGTCCCGAAGAGAAAGGAATTGGCTGATTTTGCGAAGGCGAGTGGATCTGGATGGGAGGCGTGGCGTTCGACGGGGTTTTGATGGGAGATTGTCGTGTCCAGGGTGTTTCAGGCGGAACGTCCGCGTTGGAGAGATACGCGAGGTGGACGAGTTGACAAGTGGGAGGGTGGGAGTGTTTGCGTTTGCGATTGGTAGCGTCGGCCGTCGGTTAGGGTGTGATTGCGAGGGCGTGTGATCTGTGTGCGAGAAGGATGAGAAGGACGGTGGGGCATGTAAGTACGTGACGGGTGTCGTTGCGGAATGCAAATCCGGCAGAGGGCGGGGGTTTGGACTGCGAAAACGAACGGTCCCCGAGACCGCAGAGCGCAGTGAGACCCCGCACAACGTCCTCACGGACGACGAGACCACGCTGGGCGCGTTGGTTCATCGGGTATCGCAGGCGCAGTTGCGCTGAGACCGGTGATAAAGACGTCTGACGGACGTACACCTCCGACGTCGAGAACGACGCGCTGCGCGTCGTCGATGTCTCGTACGCACACGCCGCTGCGTCCAGGACATACTCTTGCCGTCCAGACACCTCCCCACACCGAGTTGCAGTGCGAGCGCAGCCCTACGCACCGGGGGACGATGTGTTGAAGTCACGCTTGCCTGCTGAACTCGAAAAACAAAAGACATGACATTTTGGCGGGGTCGAAACTCGGCGACGCCGACTATCTAGAACGACACGGACAGGTGCAGAGCACCTGTCGCCAAGGTGTCCCGTGTCTAGCTGCAGTGTGCGTCGAGGAAAGAGGAGATAAGTCCGGGGGAGGTGGGCGCCAAACAGAAATGGGGACGAGGACGTCGCGTTCGACGACGTCCAGCCGTGTACGCGTGTGCGTACGGTAAGCAGAGGGTTGGGAACGGTGAGGAGGCGATGGGAGACGGGTTTTGTTGGCCTAGAACCCGGGGCGACGCGTAAGAAGTGGGACGCGCGGATGAGATGCTGTGTTGAGGTGGATGAGCTCGAGAACTTGTCCCCACGACGTGTTGCCAGGGTCGTTGGATGTCCGATGAGCTCCACGCTGAGTGGATGTGGGGATAAATGGGCTTCGAGAGACGAGTTCTCGGGTTGAAGCCGGAGACGGGGGAGGGCGGACTCGGAATGTGGGGAGGGCGTTCCTGGGGTGTAGACTGGCGTCCATAACGGTGCGGTGACGGAGAACGATGGGGTGGACGAAACGTTGGTTGACGTGGGCTTACTAGCGCGTCGGAAGCAGGAGACGGGGGAGGACGAAGGGCTCATCCAATGCTAACACTACATCAAGGTCACATAGTAATGAAGGGATGCAACGACGGTACGTACCTGGATTCCGATGCTCTACACTCAACTGACAGTGCTCGACAGCGTCTGGCGCAAGGAACCGAAAGTGAGTCGATGGTGAGAGCTCGTTTTTGCGGGGACTCGGGGTAGACGTCGCGTGAGCGGTGTCGATGCGCGGATACGCCGATGCAGGGCGATGTATGCGGTTGCGGGGGTCGTTTTGAGGAGTACGAAGGCGTGAGGGGATGGGGGACGGATGGAAAGCGTCGCAGGCGGTGTGTTTCTCGCGGATGGGTGCTGATGTCGAAGAGATCGCGGAGGAGGGTTGGGCGGACGGCATGGAGAGGGGAGGACATTGGAGGGACGCGACGCGCGGAGGACAGAGGGGAGGGACGAAGAGGAAACAAACTGAAGAGCAGAGGAAGGGGGAACGGACGACCGGCCCACAGCCACCATGCCACCGAGGACACGGGGGCCGCCACAAATGCAGAGAGGCGATAGGGTGAATGGAGAGCGCAGAGCCGCGTGTCCGACGAGCGGCACCCGCTGCAATCGTCAACGACGGCGAGGAGCACCTCGAGCACGCTGCGAACGGTGGTGACTCTGGCGAGCAGTGGAGTGAGTGGTGCAAGAGGTGGTGACGTCAGGCCCGTCTGCGCTATATTGGGAAGCTGCCGTCC